>MU227900.1:730718-749347 GCA_018584345.1 Thuja plicata
TGTTTTGAGTTTAATCGGTTATTCTCTCTATTCTATCCTTCTAAATTGCTATTATTCCTTCACTCATGATATCTTTTCTAGGACATCTATTTTGTAAGGATATCTCTTATTTTTATAACTTTTTTTTGATATAAATTGATATATCCCTTGCCATCATCACTGGGGGGCAAGGCATTTTTCTCCTTCTACCTCTATCTAAGGATCTACTTTCCTTAGCTTAGTGGCATTTGTTTATGTTGCAAACATTATTTCCTTATAAAGATCTATGTTTTGACTATTGATACCCTCTTATTTGAGAGGTGATTGTCCTAGGTCATCACCTCTTCTTTATTTTGCAAATTATGTTCTTTATAAACTCTTGCCCTTGCTTTTTTGTTAGATTTTGTTATCCTTCATTCCAAGATTCCTCATCCTCTTCATTGCAAGGGGCTTGATGATTGAATCTTTGGTCCCTCTTGTCTCTAGAAGATGACATTTTATCCTAAGCACTCCTCTATGGTAGGGATCTTGTTGATAAGATCTCTTCCTCTTTGAGGATACTCTTTCCATAAGTGACATATCCATTTCATGATTATCTATGCTCTTGGATGTAAGGGTCAATACTCTTCGCTAAGAATATGGTATACATTATTGTAAAGCGGGATATCTCCTTACCTTGTGAAGTAGGTATCCTCTTCCTCTTCCTTATCCTACCTAGTAGGTAGCCATAATAAGGAGGGGGAATATATAGGGTCTCCCTTGTAATATAAGTTTATATTTATTTACATTTTTCAACATGATAAATCCTTGGAAGGTAATGCACATAAGTTTCTAAACCCTGAAGAGACACGCATTTTTACTTTTATGTTTTCTAAATCCTTGGAAGGTAATGCACATAAGTTGCTAAATCCTATAGAGATACGGGCCCTTTTTATTTTACAATATGCTAAATCTTGAATGGAAACGCATTTTATATTCCATAGTGATACAAGAATGTGGATCTATGGATATTCTCAAAAGCTATCAGAAGATGCATTTACAATTACAAGCATAATTTATGGGTGAACCTGTTGGGGGCTCTCCATCCTTGGTGATTCATAGTAAGGTGGGCATCTTACTAGGTGAGGTAATCACTTTCTCTTCTCTCTTTCGCTTTCATGGTAGTAGGATTAGATCATGAAGCTATGTTATCTATGGTGTTTTTCTTGTCTTACTTATGTAGTCATGTATGTTTTCTATGATTGATTTCTCTTTAATTTCATATATTTATGCATGTATGTTGAGTTAGAATCCATAGTCTAGGGGCTCGTGTCCCTAACTTAGTGATATTCTACCTTGTTGCAATCCACCAAGATCTTTTTCTTCTAACTTTACTGTGAGCATGTTCGAGTTCCATACTCTCGCTAAATTGGGGGCTTAATGTACTATCTTAAAATGGGCGTACTTCCATGTTAAGAAAATTTATCCCTCCTTAGGGGATGTTTTTGACCTTCATCATATCATCCTCCCATTTTTTCATCATCCCCTACTTTTGTGCATGTTTAGGACCCTGATTGGGCCTCTCCGGGCACCCTCTACCCCACTTGGCATGTTTTCCAGGGGTTCTGACCCCTGGGTCAAGGTTGACCTCGACCTTGACCTAGGTCAAGGTTGACCTTGACCTTGACCTAGGTTAGTCAAGGTTGACCTTGACCTTGACCTAGGTTAGGGTTGACCTCAACCCTAACTAGGGTCCCCATTTCAAATCAGGAATCCTGTCGGCTGTCAAGGGTCATCCAAAATTCAATTTTCTGACTTCTAGGTCGGCTATTTTTTATGACATTATTTTTCCATTAGTATACTTAGATAAAAAACACAAACAGAAAGCATTACTGGCAAATATCAAGCATCACTGGTGGACCACAAGCAGTACTGGTGAATTGCAAGCATACCCGATAGGACAAAGAATTTTGAGAAAAATGCCAAGTATAAATGTGACAAGCATCACCAACGAACACAAGCATTACCGGCGACACAGTTTCTAGAATCAACATGACAGGAACAGACAAGCATACCTCACGACATGTTCAGAGAAAGGAACACCGATGACCAAGAACACCAACTGTTAGAACCGACAGTCAGAAAAGCCACAAATTATAGATCTGATCTATACATGGCGAATAAGACAAAGTTATTCTATTTTGTAGAATTGTTTTTTGTTTTTTTGTTGTCATGCAAGCTTTATGTAAATGTTTTAAAGCATCCTAACAGATCTAAATAATATCTAACTACAGATCAAGATCAAGTTGTATATCTTGAATCTAGAGTTAACCCACGAATGCATGAATCAAGAATTGAACCTAAGCTAGTATAAATAGATGTTCATACTCAATTGTGAGCACATGAATTCTTAATAATTGATAGCCACGAAGACCATCTAAGGAGAAGAAGGCAGAATTTATGCAAAGATAAGAAATAGAATATATCAGTTATCAAGAACACACAGAGGCTACCGACGAGCAGATAAAGGTAATACTCAATCATGGAAGGATGATTAATAGTATTTTTGGAGCTTTATAGGATCTGTTATCATCAATTGAAGATTGCATTTGTCTTCAGATCAAAGAACTATGTAGTTGCATTCTAACAAGTGCATCACATCTAAAATCCTTTTGTAGAAGGTGGACTTAACCGTCCTTTGTAAATCTCTTAACAGAGTGCACACTTAACAGTGTTGTTAAAAGCTTCAAACAAAGTAGATCTTAACAGGTCTCCACTGTAATACTCCTAACAGGGTAGGTCATCAAAAGTGACCAATTGTAAGCCTTAACCGACTCTTCTTATCTATAGATAGTGAAGTTTGTGGGTAACAATCCCCACCGTAGTTTTTTCTTCCTTAATAGGAGTTTTCTGTGATATCGTATCTTGTGTCATGTGTTATCTAATTTCATGAATGTTTCTATTATTGTTACATATCAGAAAGAATGTATGATATGATTTCTTATGCATAAATAAAGATGAATAGATAGATAAGTTAAATTACAAACTGATGACTAAGGGTTAGTGTGCTAACGAAGAAAAGTTTTAGAGGTACTGATTCACCCCTCCCCTCTCAGTACATCATCTTAATACAATTCCAACAATTGGTATCAGAGCTAAGTCTCTCTCTTGAAAAGCTTAAAGAATTGAGAAAAAAGATCAGAGCAATGGATAAATTTAGATTGGATATGACTATTGAGAATGAGCAGTATAAGGATGCAAAGATAAATCTAAGAAAACTTCTTGATGAAAGACAGATTATGGAAACCAGGTTGAATGAGAAAGATTACAAAGAAGTGGAGATATAAGAGTACTTTGAAACAACATAATCATCATTGAGAAAAGCTTCAGATGCATCAGTTGAAGAAATTACAAGTATGAAAGAGATCAATCTACATCTGACAGATCAAATCAAAATGCTGCAAATTGGTCAAGAGACTCAAATGGTAAAAATGATTGATGTTATGAATGATGCAAGAAAAGATGAAAATGAAAGAACACTAGCCATTGATGACAGGAGGAAAATTGCAGAGAAGCTACAAGAAAAAGAATCAGAGATTCAAAGACTCACTGAGCATCACCATGAGGTCACCAATTAGATTATTCTTATGAGTCAAGAAGCAAACAGATTAAATACAGAACTCATAGAAAGAATACAGACAATTGGTGAACTAAGGGAAGAAAATGAAAAACTAAAGCATGAAATCAGAGTTCAGATTCAACACAATGAACGTATCAAAAAGGCTGAGGATAGAAACAAACAGATGGATGACTTTCTAGATGGACAAAGAAGAGTCAACAACTACATAGGATTAGGGTACAATGAGAATGGAGAATCCTTGAATCAATCTGATAAGAGGAATGCTTTCACAACCCCAAGATCAAAGAAGTTATCATGCAATCACTGTGGAAAACTAGGCCACACCTCAAACATCTGCGGAAGCAAAATGAAAGGTATTTCTCAAGCACAATCTACTTTTATTGGTAATTTTTATAAATGTCAAAAGAAAGGACACAAGGCACATGAGTGCAGATCCAAAATGATAATTCCAAAGAGAAAAACCTATATGGACAAGTACTTTCCTACGTGCAAAATAAATGGGCATACACATGAGGAATGCTGGAAAAAGGATAACAAAGCATGGACTCCAAAGAAAAATGATAAAAGCTACAAACCAACAAGAGAAGGTAACTCATATGTTTGGGACTACAACACATGGGTAAAATACATAGCATGTGGAAGGTTTGGTCATATTTCTGCCAATTGTATGAGAAAATGGACTAGAAGGTCAAGAGGATGGTCCAATCTAAGAATGGCATGTTTACACTGTCATAAAGTTGGACATGTGATAAAATATTGCAAAGATTGATTGACAGACACAAATACTCATCCCAATGGAAACACCATTGATGACATAAAAAGAATGAGAAACAAGATGTGGGTAAAAGCCACAAACACTGAAGGTGCTAGTACAAGCAATGTAAATGGTGACACCCATCCACTGGATCTGGTGACATCACTACATCTAACTAGATTGCACAAGTAAGTATGGAATTGCATTACCACATGTTTTATTATGCATCAGTTCCATTACACATAGTTCATATTGTTATATAGGCATGAATAAAGATGCAATATATTGGTACTTGATAATCTACTATAAAGAAACCATCGGTTATTGGGCACAATTTGCATCGATGAACACACACAAAAAAGACATGCAATACTTACCAAAATGTATCGGTCATTACACAAGTTGTGTGTAACCTGACAAGTATCAGTATACATTGAATCTACAAAAGTTGTCACAATATCACTGATGATCATCGGTGAAGTCTCTAACACCGCTAAGCTACCCCGACGCTTTGCAAAGACACCTGAGAAGTTATGAATGTATTTACCGATGGAAGCAATCTTCACAAACTGACAAAGTTGGTATGCATTAATGACAACTTAGGGCACCAAAAAGGTATAAAAGCCTAATGGGTAAGCTCATTTTCGCACCAGCGATTTTTGAGCAGAGCAGAGTGATTTTGAGTAGTTTGAGAAGAGACCCAACAGAAGTCATTCTCTGAGCATACAGATTCAAAGGAGATCACAGACATTCAGTAAGTTCATTCACTCATCGATAAGCACTGTTTTGATTTACAGAAAAGCCCTAAAATCTTGAAAATGATGGCATCAACATCTAGGGTAGAGAAACTTAAGGATGACAAGAAGAAACCATCTAACCTTGTTAAAAGAGGGGCATGTGCTAAACCAAAATATAAGTTACATCCTGAGATAGCCTCTCAACTAGATGATTCTGGAGCATTCTCCTGAATCCCAGCTAGGGTTTTATTGGTCAAGGACATTACTAGATGATTCTGGAGCATTCTCCTGAATCCCAGCTAGGGTTTTATTGGTCAAGGACATTAGGTCCTATATACACTGCAAGATCTCATAGATAGGAGATCTAGACCTAGACAACGCCTATAAGGCACTTTGTGATGGTGGTGGCAAGCTCAAAGAAGAGCATAAACACTTAGAAGTGAAAGGTCTGACAAATGCACTTCATTTCCCAAAGGTTTTTAAAATAGAGTGGATTAAGGTTGTTCTAAGAAGAGTACATAACAATGCTTTGTGATTGAACAAGCCAAAGGCTATAAAAAAAGATGTTATACACACAGTGATAGGCTATCCAACAACTGACAAACCTCAGGCTCACAAATATCCTTCTATTGCAGAAGTGGAAAGATTAACTAGAGGTAAATTAGACAAGAGGGCACTAAAGGTAAATACTATCACCGACATAGAGCTAAAATTTGGTGCTTGCATAGTTGGATACAAGATATTTCAAGGTAGCAGAATGAATAGTATCTATAGAATAGCAATGAGCACAGCCTACAAAATCATCAAACTGGGGAAGAAGATGGATCTAGCAAAGATCCTATTGCATCAATTTGAAGAGAACATGTGCACCATAAGGTCGTCAAGGACAAACACATGTAAGTTTGGTTGTCTTATAATGTGTATATTCTTCTACTTCAAAGAGTACTTTCCTTCAATTGGAAAAGTAACTTGGGACACAACAGACCCATTACCATGCAGATAAATGAATACATTGAAACACTAGGCACAGGTTTTGACAATGTTATGCATGAGTACTTTAAGCAAATTAAGGATATGCTACAAGTAAGAAATAGATTCCTTGAAAGTCTAATTGAGGAATACAAAGATAACATTTGTTTTATGGTGGATAATAACTTCACCTACATTCAAGTAGTAGTCCGAAGGAAATCTTGGCTAGAAAAACTTGATTATGAGATCAAGACTGGGTTAGCAAAAGAAGCAATAAATACATTATTGAATGAACCTGTTGACAACAAATAACTAAGATTTGGCACATATGAGGAAGCCAAAGAGAAAATTAAATCAACACTTGCTGTCAAGAAGGTTGTAAAGAAGTCTAAGAGGATGGTGAAAAACATAAAGAAAAAATTGAGCATATCTTCTGATGGAGAAGATGAAGAACAGGGTAAGGAGGAAGAACAGAGTAATGAGGAAGACACCAAGGCACAACTTCCCATCAATGAAATAGTAGAGCAATAAGAATTAGAGGAAGAGAAATATGATTCACCACCTCCTCCTCCAACCAAAAAGTCTAGAACAAGAAGCCAAATGGCCAAGGATACTAGTCCTTCACCTATGGTAAAAGGCAAGGTGTACAAGAGGAAACCTGCACCTACAAAGGTTAAACCACCACCTAGGGAACCTACAAAGAGGAGAAAGTATGTTCAAATAGATTAAGAATTAGAAGATATAGCAATGGGTGAACCTGACAATGTCAAACTTGCAAAGGAAAAAGCAAATCTTACTTCACCCACTAAGGGGATTGATGACATATGTAAGTACATTTCTGAAGCTGCATCTGTTAGACATCTAAAAATTAGGAAATGGTTACAATGGGATACAGTAGAACAAAATAAGATTGAAGATGCACTTATCAATAAGATGTGCAAACACTATTATGTCCCACTGCACTTCACTTCACAAGATGTTCCACAAGAACTTATGGATAAGATATCCTCTAGGTTCACTTTTGCACTCCATGAGGAGAAGAGGATAAGAGAAAGAGTACTGATCTCTCTTATGCCTCCTGATTCAACAAAAGAGGAAATAAATGAAGTAATGGAGAAATATACAAAGAAATTCTCACCAAAAATGAGAGCCTACAAATTTCTTCAAGGAAAGCTTATAGAGCTAGAAGAAGACACTCATCAAAATTGGAGTGACTTACTAAATCCTGATGAGAAAAATAGTATTGAAAAGGAATCTATCAACAAAATAGGTCACTCATCAGTTGAGTTGGAGAATGAAGAAGTACAGATAATAGGGTAGAAACAATCAGATGTTATAGATGAAGATTGGTCAAAAGATGGCCAACATGATCAAGCACTGGATAGTCCCATCCACATTAACTTGGAGGATGAAGAAGTTGCCAAAGTGGACCTCACAATTAAAGGTAACTTAGATGTAGATATAAATGATGATTCATGGTTAGACAACATTGTCAACACCATTACAGGAAAAGACCCTACAACAGAAATCCAAAAAGATGAAGACATCAATGATACTACAAAGGGTAAGACCGACAAATAGGACAAAGCTATTGACACTGCAAATGTCAATACGCCTACAAATATGACTATATTGATAGATGCTATTGATATACAGTCTAGCCAGGACAAATCATCCAAGAAAGATGATGATATACCCAAGGATATGGGTACAGATGAAAATCAAGGTGCATCTAATACTCCAAAGGATACCGACACAGAAATGAAGGATGACACTGATGGGCAGAAAGATACATCAAAGGAACAATAGCAAGAGGCAGAGAAAACTATAGAGGATACCTCAAAGAAGATTGTAGAGAAAGAAAAGGATGAGAGTGAAAAGAGACATGAGGAATTAAAACAAAAGGAAGACTCATATGTTGAAACACCCAAGTAACGTGAGGAGACGTCTTCACAAAACCGGCTGGTGATTATAGAACAGGTACAAAAGGATACCTCAACCTCTATGCACTCACCAACAAAATCTACACAATCACAAGCCTTGCAAATGGTATTACATCAATCTGCCACTGCAAACTAGCCAAAGAAGAAGAATAAAATAGTAAAGAAGGACATACTGGCTGTAACACTTGATGAGGTCATTGAAGTTCCAAACTGGGACATTACCACTTTGGACTGTGAAAAACTTCAAGAGTTTGGAGTACTTTGTCAAAGGAAATCCATACAAAAGAAAATGATCAAAGAACATAGAGAAAACATGGCACTTGAAAAGGCAAAGGAGATACTACAACAACTAGTTTCTGAAGTAAAAATTGATGAAAATACTTCAGTTAAGGAGCAGATTGTTGTTCTTACTGACGCTATCACAGAACAAGGGATAGAAGTAGATTAAGCTATGGAAGAGCAAGCAGAAAAGAAATATCAATTCAAGTTAATTGATAAGATAAGCCAAGAAGTGGCAATGAACAAGGTCAAGCTCTTTGAACTTAGTGATGAACTGGAGCCAATGATTGCTGAGGCAATAACCTTAGTTCAGAAGATGTGCACACTTGACAAACTTGCAAAGGAGAACAGTGACAAGCTTGCAGAAATTGATGCAAATGTCGCTAAGAGTGCACAAAGCCTAACCTCACATGCTGAAAGCATAAAGGAACGTCATGACATAGTCATTGAGGAAAACAGGGTACGGTAGGAAATATGGGATGCTGAGACCTAATTCAGAGGTGAGATCATAGAACTCCAAGCTCATATCTTACCAAATCTCACAATACTTCAGCAACATATTTTAGAAGCTAGAAATCTTATAGCAACCCTAGAGATGTTTGTAGTAGACAACATCTATGATATTCATGTAAGAATTTCACTAGAGCACATGGCTCTAGAAATGATGAAAGAAAAATGGGAGAAGATGATGGAGGAATTCAAGTCCTCACATTCCAACTTTTTTGACAAGTTGTAAGTACCTTTGTCCTTAGAATCAAAAAAGGAGGAAAGGCAATGTATATAGTATGTACAATACATATATCAGTTGAAAAAGAAAAGACAAAAGGATATATACTTATACTTACACTTACCGGCATATACATAGGGGGAGTCATTCAAATGACTAAGGTAGAAGTATACATAGGTGTACATACTAATATACTAAGTATGTTGCACATATCATGTTTTGATACTAATGTCAAGGGGGGAGATTAATGACATTATTTTTCCATTAGTATAATTAGAGAAAAAACATAGAAAAAGCATTACCATCAGACAACAAGCATCACTGACGGACCACAAGCAATATTGGTGAATTGCAAGCATACCCGACAGGATAAAGAATTTTGAGAAAAATGCCAAGTATAAATGTGACAAGCATCACCAACGAAAACAAGCTTCACAGGTGAACACCAGAATTACCGGTGACAAAGTTTCCAGAATCAAACTAACAGGAACAGACAAGCATACCCAACGACATGTTCAAAGAAAGGAACACCAATGACCAAGAACATTGACCGTCAGAACTGACAGTTAGAAAAGCTGCAAACTGTGGATCTGATCTATACACGGCGGATAAGACAAAGTTATTCTATTCTGTAGAATTGTTTTTTGTTTTTTATGGTCATGCAAGCTTTATGTAAATGTTTTGAAGCATCCTAATGGATCTAAAGCATATCTAACTACAGATCAAGATCAAGTTGTATATCTTGAATCTAGAGTTAACCCGCGAATGCATGAATCAAGAATTGAACCTAAGCTAGTATAAATAGATGTTCATACTCAATTGTGAGCACATGAATTCTTAATAATTGATAGCCATGAAGAGAATCTAAGGAGTAGAAGGTAGAATTCATGCAAAGATAAGAAACAAAATATATCAGTTATCAAGAACACACAGAGGCTACCGACGAGCAGATAAAGGTAATACTCAATCATGGAAGGATGATTAATAGTGTTTTTGGAGCTTTATAGGATCAGTTATCAGCAATTGAAGATTGCATATTTCATCAGATCAAAGACCTATGTAGTTGCATTCTAACAAGTGCATCACATCTAAAATCCTTTTGTAGAAGGTGGACTTAACCGTCCTTTGTAAATCTCTTAAGAGAGTGCACACTTAATAGTGTTGTTAAAGGCTTCAAATGAAGTAGATCTTAACAAGTCTCCACTATAATACTCCTAACAGGGTAGGTCATCAAAAGTGACCAATTATAAGCCTTAACCAAATATTTTTATTTGCAGATAGTGAATTTTGTGGGTAACAATCTCCACCGTAATTTTTACTTCCTTAACAGGAGTTTTCTGCGATATCATATCTTGTGTCATGTGTTATCTAATTTCATGAATGTTTCTATTATTGTTACATATCAGAAAGAATGTATGATATTATTTCTTATGCATAAAGAAAGATGAACAAATAGATAAGTTAAATTACAAACTGATGACTAATTGTTAATGGGCTAACCAAGAAAAGTTTTAGAGGTACTGATTCACCCCTCCCCTCTCAGTACATCATCTCAATATAATTCCAATAGTTTTGGGTTTTGAAGAGGTGATTCCTAAATTATATTTAATATAGGTCCTCTCCTAGTGGTAAAGGCTTTAATGGTAATTTAATTATCCTATGTAGGCCTCCTTAGAAGATTGTGCCCTAATTTCATATAAAAGGGAGCCTTCTCCTCTCATTTTCTCTAACCATTATCAAGTAACAAGCGCTAAGGAAACTAAGCATTCAAAGGGCATTCAAGCATATATTATTCTACATATTTTCAAGCTCTCAAGGTGTTCAATTCTTCCTCTTAAGCATTCAAGTTCTCCATTGAAGATCAAGGATTCAAGCTTCCAAGCCTTTGAAGGGATTATGTTCAAACATTCAAGATTCACCATTCAAACCCTAGATCTAGCCATCATGGTGGTGTGATCTTCCTTCAAGATCCTTTGTGCATACTCAAGACACATTCATCCTCTCTTCAAGGTGGATTTCAAGCATACAATCATGGAGGTTTATGGTTTCTAAATCCCATGCTTTCATACTTACATATTTGCTTACATTTGAATTACAATTGCATATCTATTGAATATCATAGCTTCATTGTTAGATTCAATTCTACTACTTGCTATCATTCTATACTTTATTGATTTCAAGGTTACTTCCTAAATTAGGGTTTGAATAAGGAAAACCCCTCCCCCCCCAACAAAAAAATCTCTTTTTCTTGTAGGTACAGGTTCGGGACTGCAGATTTGGACCCAGATCTAGATACCCTTTTCGGCTTTCTTTCAGACTCCACAAACAAATTCTCTGTCGGACCTGTGTAGGTCAGGGTCAACATTATTGGGTTAGGGTTGACATTTGTGGGTCAAGGTCAACCTTTTTCATAAGATGACATCGGATCAGAAAAATATTTTTGGGTCTTTTTCATCTCTGCGTTCTAGTTCTGGATTGTACTTCAATTTTTCCAAAAATAGAGTACAAACCTCAGAAAACAACATTTTTTGATCTACAATACTTTTAGGTTGGTTCTTCCTCCTATCCTTTTCAATTACTATAATAAATTATATTTACTTAATAATTAAAAAAATTTAAGATCCTTCTTGCTATTCTCTTTCCAAGTAGTTGATTCATTTGTGCATTAGCCCTTCTTTTGGGTTGATCAACTTGGATCTTCCATTTGTGCATTTGGGAATAGAAGACGAGCATCTTATCTTCTCCCTAATCATAATTGCAATATACAATCAATCAAATTCAATTAAATGTAAAGTAGGTTTAAGGAAATCAACACTCTTTAATCAAATCAAACAATAATTAACAAGCAATCTCCTTACCCCTTTTCACCCCTTTACATCTTGTTAAACTGGGAACCTTGTAAAACTCATGGGTTAAGGGACGTTGACTCATGTCATGATCCCCCTTACCCCTAAAGTCAATGAATACACTTAACCTCTAAAGCTAGAATGGTTCTTAACCTTGTTAATTTAAACACATGTTTAGTAAACATTAGTTAACTGCTTTGCATTAGAGAACTATCTCTCATAGCAACTCTCTATAACCTTCGCCTATTAGAATAGACTTTAAAAAAAAAAATGTTTTGTTTTTGCATGAAAATTTGGGCATGACATTTTGGTATCAAGGTGAGGTTCAACACTAGAAATCTTGAAAACCATTACGCTTCACATATGAATATATTATGGTTGGGTAGGAAACCCCTAGTTACGTTACATATGTGCAAAAAGTAAACATGAATCAGGATGTATCCAGGTGACATGTGAGGATGTAGGGTGAGAGGCAAAGGTTCTTGAAGGGATCAAGGACCTCTCCAAAATAAACTTTTATCCTCATCCCGGATCCTTGAGATAGCACTTCCAAGACATATAATTCATATATCTTTCATATGTTGGGATCATGATGCCACATTCCCCAAACATAGAATGTTGAAGATGTGAATGGCCACATTGTACAATATGGTGATCTTGAGATAATATATTAAGTTTGGTGCCCCATTGTAGAATTTTTTTGGTACTCATTTAGGACTGGACTAAGTAGAACCTTCTTGGGATGGATGAATTCCTCAGTGTGAGAATCCCTTCCAAGTCCCTTAGTCTACTAGGTTATTGTATTTATATAGGTATTTGAGAGTTTAGTGAACAATTTTTGAATGTGCCAACAATTGGGGTAGTGATATCATATGTTTTAGCTTGATGGGTTGTATATATATATATATATATATATGTATGTATGTCTACCCCTTGTTAGTTATACTGTTTAGAAGCCTATGAGTGACTTTCTTTCTTATGAATTTGTACATGGTTAGTATATCTTAAAGGTATCCTCACATGGATAGGGGGACTACTAATTTATATCCTAATGGGGTGTAGTGCATTGCATCTACTTCATGATTGCAATCAGTGTGAGTGGTATAAGGCAAAACCAAGTTGTACTTGGGCACCTTAAATTTTAGCATCATTATGTTTTCCGCTTAAAGAGTGATGTGTGTACACTTGGGAAATAATAGAAAGAGATGCCTATCCATGATGGATAAGTGTCTTCCTCTGGTGGAAGGTCACTTGGGGGTTAGAGATTTTGTCTCTAGAGTGCTTGGTAAGGGAAAGTAGTGTTAACACTACAAATTTGCAACATCCTGATGGGTTACTACTAATTGTGGTATCATGTGTGCCTAGCATCTATTCCTTGCAACCTCATTTTTACCATGCACTAAGTACAATAAGGCCCTTGTATAAGTCAAAACTATCCTTATTTGTGTGAAGTGGAGTTCACAACCAAAACCCTAGAAGTTCTGCATGGTTTCAAAATCGTTGAAGCCAATTTGGGGCTTATATAGTAAGTTGGACCCCAGTGATGGGAAGAATCCTAGAAATTGTTGTCAGCCTTTCTGTAGATTAGTGAGCACTCCTCCTTCAAGAGAGTTCATAATTTATGTTGTAACCTTGTGATGATTCTTTGACATAGGGTTGATATGGTAATAGCCTACCTTATGGAAAGTAAAGCATATGTGTGCAATTTGAAGGAAACTGGTATTGACCCTTATATTGCTTCAGGTACCAGAAGTATAGTAATGCATAGGTAGGGTACGCTACTTGATAGGTGAGTACTGGGTATGTTCCTAGAAGTTACTAAGTAGTTTTACCCTCAAATCCTTGGTGGATACTCCCTCTTAAGTGTTCAATTTCAGTTGCATTGCTCTGTGAATGACTTTCTTGATTTTTTTTATTTTCTTAGTGTAAATTTCCACATGTTGTGTGGGCTAGCATCTTTTGGGTATTTATTTTAATTGGAATCAGTCATCAACTATTGTATCTAATTCTTATGAAAATTGTAACTTTGGATTTATTGTTGAAATGAGCTCATTTTGAAAATTTACTATTGAAATTCTTAATCTTTTTTCCCTTTTGAGATTTACTTCTGTCATGGTGACTATTCTGAATGTTTTTCTTATGCTATCCAAGTCCTACGTTCTGTGAATCTATCAAGCTCAATGTGGGGCACTGATAGTGCGTATAAGGTGAACACCAAGGAGAGTGTAGTATGTTGTCCTGTTGGGTAACACAAAACTTGTGAGGATGAAGTCTCAACTCTATTTTTAGGTGTAACAGGATTAGAAATTACTTTTAATTTGAAAGGGAGTGCCAACCGGTAATAATGTTAATGCATGGTGGCACAAGCTATGCCAAGCATACAAATTAAATTTGGCCATGAATGGGTGTACATACCACATTATTTAATTTTGGGAAGTATGTATCATGAAAGGACTCTAGTAGCATGATTATTATAGTTTTAGATAATTGGATGTTCCAACAACATCCTTCGGTGTTTAAAAAAAAAAAACTTATTAAATTGGTACATAGATGTTGCTTGAGTGGAGGAACTTGCATATCTTATTTGGTATAGGTCGAGCATTGAAATCTGGAAGCTAAGCTTAGGCGTACATGCTTAGTGGGATACCTTCTTTCCTAGTATGTGGGTTAGGTTTGCGATGATCTGTTTTCATAAGCAACATTGTGATGAATAGTCAAGGATTTTTTTAGTCTTCTTATGAATTTTGGTACATGTTGTGGGCCTTGATGACCCTATAGTCAAGATAGCGATTACACCTTTATCTTCATATATAGATATGATATAGATTTGGACATATTCATTCCTCATGATGAGACTCCATGATGGGGGAATAGGGGTTACCAGATGGATGGGTTGCTTGTGACAATCCTAGTTATGGAAAGATGGAACCATAAGATTCTTAGGTTTAACACACTCTCTTTTGAAAATAATGTACAGATGGGTGTAAGGGGTTTTCATTTTATGGATCCATTTCCACATGGTGTAAGTTAGGGATAGACTCTTGTAGGTAAGTGAGCATGTTTTCTAGAACAAATGAGCTCTCATTTCTCTAAGCTCACAATCCTCCTACGTTAGAAGAATCGATTGTGCACTATTTACCTCATCAGAAGGAGTACAATTGAGTCTCTATTTTTGGTAAGTACTATTGCTTCCAAGAGGAATCCATATGTGTGTGCCTTTTATTCTTGGCACCCTTGAAGTTGGGGATGGTTTCCCCTTGAAGAGTGAAAATTAGATAGAGGATCATCACCTTCTTTTTCAAGATTTGGGTGAATTAGTAGTAAGGGTGCCCCAAGCATACAAAGTAGTACCTTACTATAATAAATTTAAGTCTTCACAAATTTCCTGAGTTGGCAATTTGGGAGTTCTTGCCACATTGATCAAAGAAAGAGTTAAGAGGTATATCGTTCACTATTGGATGCCCTTGATAGAGTAGTGAGGGGTTGCATTGTATCCTTGATGTTTTGTGAGTTGGGACAGAATTAAGGATAGGGCCAGTTGCCTATCGTCTAGCTCTGTCACCTGGCCTATCAAACATCCATGATGTGTTCCATGTATCTATTTTGCATAAATATATTAATCATGAGTCTCACAATATTGATTGGGATGCCTTAGAGGTGGATTTAGATGGGCAGTTGGATCTGGATCCCATTTGCATACTAGCTCAGCGGATGTTGTCCCTTTGAGGCTGAGAGCTGGACTAGGTTAGGGTCCATTGGGATTTTTACAATGAGGTCATAGCCTAATGGGAGGAAACAACACACATGAGACAGGAGTACCCTGACCTTTTTGATGAACTCTAGGAGGAAGTTCATGCCTAGAGGGGGAGGATGTGAGGTCCTACCCCAATCATCCTTTCAGATTTGATATTTTTACATTATGTTTATCTGGATGATACATTGTTTTTGATACATTGACTTACTGGACTTTTCATATCATAGATATCATACGATGACTCTATTATGATGATGTTTAGAAGTATTGTTTTATACATATGATTCTCAAATCTTGATGACGTGTTTGAACATTTTTCATTTTATGTTTCCAAATTTACAATTTGATCATGTGACATGTAAATGTGGATTTTGGGTTTGAATTCTGCAAATGATCCATATTGGTTAATTTAATTTGTTAGACAAGTAATTTACAAGTTTTTTTTGATTCATCAGTTATATGTATATGGATGACCTAGTTCTGAATAGTGAAGTATAATTTATGGTTAGATAAATATTTTATAATGTATAATATTATGAATGTGTGATTTCTTCCTTGGTCTACTGATGCTTTGTTCAAGTGTGTAGGTGAATAAACCATGGTTTCAAATTGGGGAAACAAGATTGGGTTAATGTGAATATCCTTGTGAAACCAAGGTTAACTCTAAAGAGTGAAATAACCTAATTGTAATGTAATATAAGTTTTGTAAATGTAACAATGCATGTTTGTAAATTTAATTTCTTCTATTTTTTTATTACCTTTTTAGACATGCCAATGTGTAAATGTGTTGTGTATCAATTGGCACATGTATTGTGAGTTGGCATGCCCATGTGGATTGTGAGGTTAATTTTCACCCTAGGTTGTCTTGTAGTGTTTCCATGTGGAGTTACTTGTCTTGAAAACCCAAATCATGAGTTCTATCTTAGAAATTCATAGGTAAACTCTAAGTGATTTTTTAAATGTTAGAAGGAGTCCAAAAGGCTAGTTAGAGTTAAAAATATCTAGTCCTATAGTTAAACTTTGGGTTAGGGGTTATTTTTTAATTTTTTTAGTGTCAAAATATCATTTATGACCCTTCTAAAGTACCATTCTTGGTTAGTGGCAAAAATTGGGAAGAGGAAATACCATCTCCTACTTCAAGATAGTGGGGTCTCTTCCATGCTTGAAATTGGACAAGTGTTGGGAAAGATGACTTATGTCACCTCTCATATTATTAGAAAAGAGGTAAGAGTTGGGGAGAGAGACTTATAGGGAGGATGGAGATGAGATTTGGGATTGATTGCCCACTCTCCATTTTTGGGAGACTTCTAGTAGAATTGAAAAGACTTGCTAGTTTTTGTGCTAAGGGAAGAAAATATAAGGGAAGAAAATCTAAGGGTAGGAAGGAGTCTTATCTAAACTTCATAACCACTTCTAGGAGCAAGTTTGGTGCTGTCAAACTATGTGTAGTCTCTTGTATTTCTAATTTTTTTTTTTAAAAAAAACTTTAATGAATTTAGTTACTTGTGAAACAATCTTGTGTAAATGGTGATCTTGTTGTGAAAGTATATGTTGTGAGTTTTCATTGCTATCCTTGTTTACTTGTTTTATATTTTTGTGTTGTTTTATGGGAGTGAATGGCCAAACTCACCCTTGGGAGGGAAGAGAACCATGGTGGGTGAAGGGCTTAGTTGGGAAAACCATTTTAGTGTAGAGTCTCTTCTTGAGAAGAAGAGGGAGATTACATGGATGTTAGGCTCCATGTGCCAATTCTTTTGTTATTAACTCATGAGGGTGATAAGGTTTAATGGATATGGTATGTGGATTTTGGTTGTAGTAAAAGCCTTGGGAAGGCATATGAAATTAACTAAATTGTGTTGTATTTATTTTGGCATTCTCCTACTTGATCGTTTCCACCTTCACCCCTTTAATGAGTCTAAGGTGACCCAAATGTGTAAAAGCTTGGGAGGATGTTTCATGTTTTAAATCTTGTATGAATGTATTGTGGCTTGCTTGATTGTTACCCAACCCACTCTTATTTCCCCTAGCTTGGGGGTGGTCTCATAGAGACCTAGGATGGGAGGTGAGCTCCCATGGTTTATTTTAAAGTCTTGTTATTTGTAGATTTGGAAGTTGTATCAATTAATTGGAAAATGATGATGTTCCAAGCTCAGAAAGATGAAATTTATTGTTTACTATTGTATTTTATATATGTAAATTTTATATCAAGACATAAGGCTAAATTTTCATTGTAATTACCTTTTAAATTTGGAAAGAAATATGTTTAAATTTGTAAAGAAATCTCTTGAAAGTTGATGGTTGTTTTTTTTAAAAAAAGAAGGGGAAATGAAAAAAGTTTTAAGTTTGTTATGTCTTTAAATCTCTTGTAAATTTCTTATGTTAAAATTTCCAAATTTTAAAATATCCTTCTTATATAAGGATGATCCTTAATTCTGCTTTCTTTTCTTTGTTTAAAATTATAACATCTCAAAATCATAAATTTATATATATACATACACTCACTTATTTTTTGAAGTACTTTCAAAATCTGCCTATTATATCTACACAGTGAATGTCAATTTTATTTCCTTCTGAAGATAATGTCATTACAAAGATATTACAGACAGGATGCATGCATTCATATATAGTGCAATATGCAATTGTGGAGATTTTAAATTCCTTGCATATGTATTTTTATATCTCTTTGTGAAAATTCATGTTTAAGTTTATTTCCCTTATATCATTGCTGTTATAGTCTTTTCAAAAGAAAACTACTCTCTCTATATTCATACATAATATTTAAATGTATATATACCTTAATATAAATATATATACATAATCTAATTTTTATAAAAATCTGCATTTTAAAATACTTTTTGCCTAAATATAAATATATATACATAATCAAATTTTTATAAAAATGTGCCTTTTAAAATATTTCTGCCGAATTTTTTTTTATATATACATAATTTGATTTTTATAAAAATCTGCCTTTTAAAAGACTTCTGCCTAAATATAAATATATATACATAATCTTATTTTT
>MU227900.1:749487-788176 GCA_018584345.1 Thuja plicata
AAATGATAAAAATAAAAGAAATGACTAATGTATCAAACCTCCATTTTCGCACAGTAAGGAAAACAAAATGTAAATGAAACATTTTACATTTTCATTCCTTTTTTAAATAAACTCAAACAAAAAAAAAGATAAATCAATGTCGGCGACTACTCAAAGCCATTATTAGCACATAAAGATATGATTCATCAACATAAACTTCACAGTAGCAGGGCGGCTGCCATTAATGAAGTTCTTAAAATATGCATATATAAATGTATAAACCTAAGATTGGGTATATACATTTGTATATCAAGTTTTGAAATGAAGGTTGAATGAGTTTCCCCATGGATTCCAGACCTGCAAAATGCACACAAAAAAAAATATGAAAAAAAAGAGAAGACTAGGGTTTTGAGAAATGGAAAGAGAAAGTGTAATAAAGAAGAAAACCTCATTTTAGGGCTTTTCTATGTGGGCCCTAACCCTAATTTCGAATTAGGGTTAGGGATTTTAAAATAGAGAATTGACTTTTTTCTTTTTTTATAGAGTTTATTGAAATGGCTTTTTGCTGAGAATGTTTTAAAAGAAATCTATTTGGAGGGAATTTAATAAGACCCCTATGTTATTTAATCTTTTACTAAAATACATTTAGGTTATTCATAAGAAGATAATGAATAACATATTTTACAATAAAATTGGATCAATATCATGAGGATATTTAATTAATGTTTGTTTTTTTTGTAATTTAATTTGAACTATGTCATAAGATTATTTTAATTAATGATTTTAATGAAGCTTATTGGATTAATTTTATTAAATGACCTAATGTAATTTAAGTTAATCTAATTCATTAATTTGAACAATATTATGAGGTTATTTTACTAATGTTTTAAATGAAACATAATATTTTTAATTAAATTAGGTAACCTTTAATATTTAAAGTTGAAATCTTATCATGGGGAACATTATTATCTTTTAGGTTAAAATGTATAATTTAGAGACATTTTAATGATATTAAAAGATCAAATTTTAACCTAGATTTGTTTATAGAGCAATTTAATTAATCGAGTTAAATTTAACTATATTAATAATAAAGTAAACTTTATGATTAAAGTGTTATTATTATACTTTATATATTGAGTGCAAACTCTAATTAAAGTATATAATGGACCACTGAATTAACTTAATTTACATCCACAAGTAGTTGAATACATGTAATTGAATTGACTGTACACTATTGTATAACGAGATAAATCTATGATGATTAGCTAAGGAAATTTAAATATAAATTACTGCAAAATACAGTTTAATTAAAGTTTCTAATTAGATACCGAATAATGTATTTTAGAGTTTATTTATAACTTGTAGAAGATTTAGATTAAAGGAACCTACGTACTAGATTGGATTTAACTATTTAATAAGGCTTTGTTAATGATTTTAAATAGTATTGTCTCATCAATAGGATTGATGCCTAGGAACTATTGCTGGAAGATGATAGTGTTGGAGATTTTTTTTTGTGCAAATAATTGATTGTATGTTTGTTATTGATGACAACATATAATATACAACAGTACTCTATATGCAATCATTAGTATAGATGTTCTGGAGCTATGTGTGTTCATTTCCATGGTGTATACATGTTCTAGATGCTATGTGCATTCACGCCGAGTCAGATATGAAGTTTCAGTTGAGTTATGTTAATCAGTTATGACAGTTACAGAGATTGAAGACTGTCTGTGAAGAGCCGACGTAATTACATTATTTCTTGAGTTGCACCTATCTTTGGGATATGCATTTTTGTATTCATGTTTAGTTACGAGTTAAAGATAATTATGTAAAGGTGCCAAACATGTTCTATCAGAATCGTGAAGTTGGAGTTAATTTGGTGGAGCCGACTTTGTGAAGCATCACATCTACTCAGTATGAGTTGCGTGTTTCTAATCAAGTTGCGTGGATGATGTGGCTGACTAAAAAAGTATTGAAGGGACTCCTAGAGTCGACAAAGATCACATCCTTTGGAGAAGAGACTTATTGTAGTTCATTTGATGAACACCAAGTGTGAATGATTTTAAATAAGGCTTTGTTAATGATTTTAAATAGTATTGTCTCACCAAGAGGATTGATGTCTAGGAACTACTGCTGGAAGATGATAGTGTTGGAGATTTGCTTCTGTGCAAATAATTGATTGTATGTTTGTCATTGATGACAACATATAATATACAACAGTATTCTATATGAAATCATCAGTATAGATGTTCTGGAGCTATGCATGTTCATTTCCATGGTGTATACATGTTCTAGATGCTATGTGCATTCACGCCGAGTCAGATATGAAGTTTCAGTTGAGTTATGTTAATCAGTTATGACAGTTACAGAGATTGAAGACTATCTGTGAAGATCCGACGTAATTACATTATTTCTTGAGTTGCACCTATCTTTGGGATATGTGTGTTTGTATTCATGTTTAGTTATGAGTTAAAGATAATTATGTAAAGGCACAAAACATGTTCTATCAGAATCGTGAAGTTGGAGTTAATTTGGTGGAGCCAACTTTGTGAAGCATCACGTCTACTCAGTATGAGTTGCTTGTTTCTAATCAGGTTGCGTGGATGATGTGGCTGACTAAAAAAGTATTGAAGGGACTCCTAGAGTCGACAAAGATCACATCCTTTGGAGAAAAGACTTATAGTAGTTCATTTGATGAATGCCATGTGTGAATGAAAAGAATAAAGACAAAAGAAGTGCAGGACAAAATGTCTATTGTTTTGGGATAGTAGCGACATTTCATTCATCAAGAAGAGATCTATGTGAAGAAGAAGTGGAAGTATACAACACAATGGAACTGATCAAGACAACAGGTCTACTAAAATAGCTCATCTATCAGATATAGTGTATATCTGTTCTACTGAAGGTTGTAGCCTTCATCATTCTAGCAGTGAGCTTTTGGATAGTGAGTCCTCACCCCTAACAGGGTTACTTGTAAAAGACTCCTAACAGGGTCCAACCTTTAAACAAGTCTTTGTACTTATTGCATTGTAAAGAAAAAATCCTAACAAGGTTGTAAGATCTCCTAACAGGGATAATTATACTCAGGTACAGTTCTTTGTGGGTGCTAATTCCCACTGAGGTTTTTACCTATTTGGTTTCCCCGTAACCAAAATTTTTGTGTTCTCTATTGTGTTATCTGAATGTGCATTTATTTTATGCTAATTGATATCTAAGTAATGAAAATAAATTGAAGTAGTTGATAACTGATTCAACACCCTCTTAGTTATCCTTTGGGACTATTCTAACAATTGGTATCAGAGCCAAGTGCCTTGGGGAGAAAGCCTAACAGCTTAAGGTAGATCAGATGGCATACTTCAGGAAAGAGAGTCCTAAGTTCGATGGAGAAAACTATCTTGACTAGAAGAAAAAAATGATAACACTTCTTTAGTGCGTTGGATTTGAGATCTGTGAGATTGCCACTCAAGAAATTTAAGTTCCCACCTTGAAAGACCTTGTAGAAGAAGACTCTACAGTCAAACAAAAGGAAGTATTCACTAATAATGCAATCGCCAAAGAAGCCCTAATCAGTGCCCTATCTGACAGTGAATTTTCTGAGATCAAGAAGATAGATAAAGCATACTTTATTTGGAAATACTTAGAAGATATGTTTGAAGGAGACATTCAAGCAAAGAATGCACGCAGAAAGACATGGAAGAAAAGGTACAACAACTTAGAGATGCTACTTGAAGAAAACATCACAACTTACAATTAGAGGATTAATGAAGTAGTATCAGGTATAAGAAACAATGGTGGATAATTTTTAGAGGAAGATATAATGGACAAACTAATGACCACATTGACAGCAGACTATGAGAGCAAGATCAATATCTTAGATGAGACTATGCAATTTTCAAAAGACTTCAAGAGGGAGACTTTGATCAGAAAAATATCTACATTTGAGATATCTAGATTGAAGATAGAACCTAAAAATGAGACAACTTTCAAAGCCATAGTCCACAATAAGAAATCTGCAAGTAGCTCTAGTAACAATGAATAAGTGGATACAAAACTAGAAGAAATCATTTCTATGATTTCCAAGAAGGAAAGAAAAGGTAAAGGGAAATATGAAGGACAGCTACCATTCAAATGTTTCTCATGCAATAAAGTTGGTCACTTTGCATCCAAGTGGCCTACAAGAGTCAAGAAGTTCAGATCAAATTACAAACCTAAAGAATGTTATCATGTTGAAGATGGTGTAATTGATGATGATTCGGGAGAAGATGAAATTGGTTTCATTGTCATTAAAGACATTGAAAAGATGCTTGAAGAAATGAACAAAGAAGATGAAGAAAAAGAATAAGAGTTAGCATTATTTTCAAAAGCTGACATTAGAAATGACTGGATCATTGACAGTGGATGTTCATACCACATGACAGGAGACAAAGATAGATTTGTACATTTGGACAAATAAAAAGGTGGCATGGTTAGATTTGGAGATAACACTCCCAAACCTATCATAGGTAGAGGTTCTATCACCTTAGATGGAAATAATAAAACATATGATTTTCTTTATGTTGATGGTTTACATCATAACTTACAAAGTGTTGGACAGTTGCTTGATAAAGGATATCACTTGGAATTCAAAAACAACCAGTGCTTCATTAATCACAAAGAAGGAGAAATGATTGCATCAGGCTCAAAAACCAAAGGTAATGTTTTTCATCTCAATTCAGAAGTAAGTTGTTTTGTTGCAAAAGAGGATGACAGTTGGCTATGGCACAAGAGGCTTTGTCATATCAATTTTGACAATATAGTCAAGATAAGTAATGTAAAGGTAGTAAGAGACCTTCCAAGTATTGCAAGTCCAATTGACACCATGTGTAGGGAATGTGTGATGGGGAAACATGTGAGGACCTCATTCAGGAGAAAACAAGACTTTGTAGAAAACAAATTAGATCTGATATATACAGACCTATGTGGACCTACTCAAACAAGATCTTACTACGGAGAAAGGTATTTTATTTTGTTTTTTGATGATTTCTCAAGGATGATTTGGGTTGCATTCTTAAAATAAAAATCTTAAGCTTTTTAGAAGTTCAAAGTATTCAAAGCTAAGGTTGAGAATGAAACTAGACTAAAGATAAAATGTTTGAGATCTGATAGAGGAGGAGAATTCACCTCTGACCAGTTTTATGATTATTGTGAAGAACATGGAATTAAGAGACAGTTAAGTGCACCTAGAACCCCTCAACAAAATGGGATTACAGAAAGAAGGAACATAATAATACTTGACACAATGCACATTATCATGATTGAAGGAAAGGTGTCTCATACTTATTGAAGAGATATGGTCAATACAACAGTCTATACTATCAATAGATTAATACAATTAAGGCCAAGTGTAGACAAGACACCCTATGAACTTTAGTTTGGTAATGTACCTACTGTAAACTACTTTAGAATCTTTGGAAGCAAGTGCTACATCAAGAGAGATGATAGCATTGGCAAGTTTGATGCTATAAGCGACGAAGGTATTTTTCTTGGTTACTCTACTAAAAGAAAATCCTATAGATGTTTTAATCTAAGATTAAAGAAGATCATTGAAAGAACTCATGTGAAGATTGATGAGAATTTTATTATTCAAGAAAGATATTATGACTATTCTGCCATGATTGAAGATGAGCCCAGACCCATCAATAAGGACACAGTTATTGAAGAAATGTTTGACTGTATTGATATTTCATGTAACAATCCTGAACCAAGTGAAGAAGAATCACAGATTATAGATGAAAGTATCACTCCTAAGAATTCAAGATACACATCCAAATACCACTCTAAGGAAGATATCATTGGAAATTAGAGCGCAAAAAGTCTTGACAATATCTAGAGAATAAGGTTCAACCGTTGATGAAGAGGTATGCTTATTTTCACAGATTGAACCCTTAAGTGTTGAAGATGCGTGTAAAGATTCAGATTGGAAAAGTTCAATGCAAGAATATTTATATCAAATAATCAAGAATGAAACATGGGAACAGGTCCCTAGACCTCATGACAAGAACATGATTGGAACAAAGTGGATATTCAGGAACAAAATGAATGAAGAAGGCATAGTGGTAAGGAACAAAGAAAGATTAGTATGTAAAAGATATGCACAGAGAGAAGGAATAGATTACATTGATACTTTTACCCCTGTGAGCAAACTTTAAGCTATCAAGTTGTTTTTGGCCTATGCAACATTCAAGAACTTTAAGGTATACCAAATGGATGTAAAGTCAGCTTTTTTGAACGATGACTTGAAGGAAGAAGTCTACATAGAGCAGCCTGAAGGATTCAAACTTTCAGATAAACCAAACATGGTATGTAGATTAAAGAAAGAAATTTATGGACTTAAACATGCCCCAAGAGTGTGGTATGAGATACTTGATGGTTACTTAACAAAGATAGGATTTAGAAAAGGGGCAACAGACTATAATTTATTCATAAGAGAGACAGATGAAGGACTACTACTCATTGCTAGTTTTGTTGATGACATTATCTTTGGAGGTAATGACAACTAAGTGCAGAATTCACCAAAGAAATGAAAAGTGAATTTGAAATGAGAATTATTGGACCTACCAAATACTTTCTTGGATTGAATGTAAAATAAATAGACAAAGGCATATTCATAAATCAGTCTAAATATGTGAAGGAGATATTGAAGACTTTCAAGATGGAAGATTGCAAACCAGTAAACACCCCCATGATAACAGGAAGAATTATTTCTAAAGATGATGATTCCACAGTAGTTGACAAGGCCCTATACAAGTCTATGATCAGAAAACTCATTTATCTTACCCAATCTAGACCTGATATTTCTAATGCAGTTGGCATTGTTGGAAGATTTGCAGCTGAACCCAAGTAAAATCACCTAATGGAAATAAAAAGAATATCCAGCTACCTGAAAGGGACTATTGACTATGTTTTATTGTATTCTAACTTAGAGAATATATAACTTCATGTGTACACAGATGTTGATTGGGCAGGTTGTGTTGATGATAGAAAGAGTACATCAGGAGGAGCAGTATTTCTTGGAGACAGATTGGTCACTTGGAAAAGTAAAAAGCATAATTGTATCTCTCAGTCAATAGCAGAAGCTGAGTATGTTGCAGCAACATTGAATTGTTCAACAATAGTTTGGATCAAATAGATGATTAAACACTTTGGTATTCAGATTGATTATCCTATTGTTATTCACTGTGACAACACTAGTACTATCAATATGTCAAAGAACCCTATGATGCATGCAAAGACAAAACACATTGAGATTAAATACCATTTTCTAAGAGAAAAATTTGCAGACAGAGAAGTAAAGTTGGATTATGTGAGCACTAAAGAACAATTAGAAGATATTTTTACAAAGCCATTATCAACAGATACTTTTGAGTATCTCAAGGAGAAGTTGGGAGTAATTCCCTTTCCTAAGTCTGATTAGAACTTGTAGCAATAACGTCAGTCCTTGGTGACTGATGAATGGTTGACTACTCTACTTCTGGAGTAGTACCTATGCTTAATGGTGTTTAACACCCTTTGTCATTGATGTCAAAGGGGGAGCATTAGTAAGCGGGAGCATATACTCTAGGGGAGTATACATAGCAGTAGCAGTGAAGAGGAACCTTTGATGAGGATATTGAGAAGATTGTAAAAAGAAGGAAGACACTTTGAGTTGATGACATCATATGTTTCCATCAATGTCAAAGGGGGAGATTGTTGGAGATTTTCTTATGTGTAAATAATTGATTGTATGTTTGTCATTGATGACAACATATAATATACAACAGTATTCTATATGCAATCATTAGTACAGATGTTCAGGAGCTATGCATGTTCATTTCCATGGTGTATACATGTTGTATATGCTATATGCATTCACGCCGAGTCAGATATGAATTTTTAGTTGAGTTATGTTAATCAGTTATGACAGTTACAGAGATTGAAGACTATTTGTGAAGAGCTGACGTAATTAAATTATTTCTTGAGTTGCGCCTATCTTTGGGATATGCATGTTTGTATTCATGTTTAGTTATGAGTTAAAGATAATTATCTAAATGCTTTAAACATGTCCTATTAGAATCGTGAAGTTGGAGTTAATTTGGTGGAGCTGACTTTGTGAAGCTTCCCGTCTACTCAGTATGAGTTGCATGTTTCTAATCAGGTTGCATGGATGATGTGGCTGACTAAAGAAGTATTGAAGGGACTCATAGAGCTGACTAAGATCAAATCCTTTGGAGAAGATATGTATAGTATTTCATTTGATGAATGCCAAGTGTGAATGAAAAGAATAAAGAAAAAAGAAGTGTAGGATAGAATCTCTATTATTTTGGGACAGTAGAGACATTTCATTCATCAAGAAAAGATCTATGTTAAGAAGAAGTGGAAGTATATAACACACTAGAACTGATCAAGACAACAGGTCTACTCAAACATTTCATCTATCAAATATAGTGTATATCTATTCTACTGAAGGTTGTAGCCTTCATCATTCTAGCAGTGAGCTTTTGGATAGTGACTCCTCACCCCTAACAAGGTTACTTGTAAATGACTCCTAACAGGGTCTGACCTTTAACCAGGTGTTTGTACTTATTGCATTGTAAATAAGAAATCCTAACATGGTTGCAAGATCACCTAACATGGATAATTATACTCAAGTACAATTCTTTGTGGGTGCCAATTCCCACTAGGGTTTTTACCTATTTGGTTTCCCTGTAACCAAAATTGTTGTGTTCTCTATTGTTTTATCTGAATGTGATTTACTTTATGCTAATTGATATCTAAAAAAAGAAAATAAATTAAATTAGCTGAAAATTGATTCACCCCCGCCTCTCAGTCATCCTTTGGAACTATTCTAATAGATAGGAGGTGTTGTGTATATGTTTAAACCAGAAAAGATTAAACATTGCTTAAGCATCATCATAAATTATACCTTTGAATTTGATGATATATTAAATAAATTGTTCACCTTCAAACTCCATTATTGTATTTTTTAAAACTGGTTATAGAACTATCTTGTTAAACTAGGAACCTTGTAAAACTCATGGGTTAAGGGACATTGACTCATGTCATGATCCCCCTTAACCCTAAAGTCAACTAATACAATTAACCTCTCAAGCTAGACTAGTTCTTAGCCTCGTTAGTTTAAACACATGTTTAGTAAACATCAGTTAACTGCTTTGCATCAACCTTTGCCTATTAGAATAGACTTTAAAAACAAAAACAAAAAAATGTTTTGTTTTTGCATTCAAATTTGGGCATGACAATGACAAAACATGAATATCAACCGCATGATTAGTAACCAAAACTGATATCATCCAACAATATCCCCCTTTGGCATTGATGGCAACATATGGGAAAATCCATATGCATCAACCCAAAAGTGCTCTCTCTCAATACAATCTTTTGAATATCCTCAACACAAATCTCTCAAAATAGTAGGGATTTTCACATAGATTCCTTCCCCCTTTGGCAGCAATGGAAAAGGGTTCCATAACTCATCTATAGTCTTCTGTAGGGTGTATCTTTTCTAAATCTTCATGTCCATCAACTAGGTGCAAGATCACCCAAATGTACTCCATGCTATTCTCCTGTGATCACTCCCCCTGAGGAGTAGATCCATACATCAAGTCCAGAGAATGATATAGCTCTGAGATCCACTAGAATAATGCATATCTACACCATGTAATTACCACTGGGAGGGGCCATCACCTCAATCATGCCTCTGAGATATTCAAAAGCATCTTTTGGCAAAGGTTTAGTAAATATATCTACTATTTGTTCCTGTGTGCTAATGTACTATAGTTTAATCTCTTTATCTTCTACCTTCTCCCTCAAGAATTGATACTTAATAGAAATATGTTTTGTATTTGAATGCATTATATGATTCTTTGACATATTCACTGTGCTAGTGTTATCACAATGGATAACCAATGGTTCTTCAAAAATTATTCCAATTTCTTTCAGCATCTGTTTCATCCAAAAACTTGTGTACAATTTATTGCAGCAGCAACATACTCTAACTCAGCAGTAGATTGAGCAATATTGTTTTGCTTCTTGCTCAACCAAGAAACCAATCTTTTTCCAAGGAAAAATGCACCACCAATTGTACTCTTCATTTCATCCACATTACCTACCCAATCAACATCAGTATATGCCTGCAAAGAAAAATTTTCTAATTTTTTATACCACAATCCATATTCTACTGTCCCTTTCAAATATCTAAAAATTCTTTTTACAGTAGCAAAATGCCTCTTTAGGATCTGCCTGATATCTAGCCACAATTCCAACTGCATTGGTAATATCTGGTCTAGTGTGAGTTAGATATTGTAGACCTCCAATCATTGAATTGTACTTATTCTATACAAAACTTTGAGTCTCATCATTATTAGTTAGTTTGTGTCTAGTCACCATAGGTGTCCCAATAGTTTTACAATCTTCCATTCCATACTTTTTCAACATTTCCTTAAGATACTTGGTCTGAGATATAAAAATTCCATTCTTACTCTGATTAATTTGCAAACCAAGAAAAAATTTGATCTCACCAATCATTGACATCTCAAATTCATTTTCCATTTCTTTAGCAAGCTTCTTACTCATCTTATCATTGCCTCCAAAAATGATATCATCAACAAAAACTTCTATAATCAAGATTCCACCTTCATTAATTCTCAAATATAAATTATTTTTTGCATTACCTTTTCTGAAACTAAGATGAGGTAGATATTTGTCTAGTCTTGCATACCATGCTCTTGGTGCCTGTTTCAGTCCATACAATGCCTTCTTTAATCTGCAAGCCATGTTTTCATCATCTATCAAAGGAAAACCATTAGGTTTCTCAATGTAAACTTCTTCTTCTAGATCACCATTCAAGAATGCTGACTTGACATCCATCTGATAAACCTTAAAGTCTTTATGTGCAGCATAAGCAAGAAATAATCTCACAGCTTCCAATCTAGCAATAGGAGAAAATGTTTCTTCATAGTATATGCCTTCTTGTTGTGAATAACCTTTACATACCAGTCTTTCCTTGTTTCTTACCACTGTTCCTTCCTCATCCATATTATTTCTAAAAACCCATTTAGTACTAATCACATTTTTTTTCTTAGGTCTTGGAACCAATTCCCAAGTCGATCTAGTCATCATTCCTTTATTTGAATCATCAATAATTTGATCTTTAGGATTGTTCTTCTTAACATACCTTGGTGTCTTTGGTGTCTTAGTAGCTTCAGTATGTTCATCTTCAATCTCATTGTTAATCATCAATGATTCTTTAGGTTTAGTAGTAACCTCTTTCATTTCTCTAATCTGACCACAATCATACATCATTTCCTGAATTTGAAACTTTTCATCTATCCTCACATTGGTGCTTTCAATCAATTTTTTCAATATCATATTGAAACATTTATATGCTTTACTCTTAGTGGAATAACCAATAAAGATTCCTTCATCACTTCTAGCATCATACTTGCCTATCTCATCATCTCTCTTGATATAACATTTACTACCAAATATTCTGAAATATTTTACATTAGGTGTATGATCAAACCATAATTCATAAGGAGTCTTACATGTACCTTCTCTAATCTAAATTTTGTTTAGTGTGTACACAACAGTGCCAACTGGTTCTCTCTAGTGAACATGTGACACATTTCCTTCCAGCAACATCCAATATAGTTCTATTTCTTCACTCTGCTATCCCATTTTGTTGTGGATTTCTAGGGGATGATGTATGTCTATATATTCCATGTTCTTCATAGTATGAATTAAATAGCTCTGGTGTAAACTCTCCTCCTCTGTCTGAACTCAAACATTTTATCTTCAAACCTGATTCATTCTCAACTTTTTCTTTAAATAACTTGAACTTGTCAAATGCTTCAGATTTTTCTCTCAAGTATGTAACCCACATTATTCTAGAAAATTTATCAACAAATAGTATAAATTACCTTTCACCATATTATGATCTTGTTCTTGTAGGACCACACATATTTGTATGCACAAGATCCAACTTTCATTTTGCTGAATAATCTTTTATCTTGAAAGTGCTTCTAGTCTGCTTCCCCATAACATACTCTCTACACATAGTGTTAGATGGCTTCACAATTTTAGGTAGATATCTTACTACTTTTGTGATACTTTCCTTCACAATTTTATCAAAATTAACATGAAAAAATCTTCTATGCCATAACCAACTGTCATCAACCTTCGCAATAAAACAAGAAGCTTCAGACGTGTTCAATTAAAATATATTACCTCTAGATTTAGCACCAGATGTGATCAACTCTACTGCTTTACTTATGATAGAGCATTTCCCATCAATGAATTTCAATTTATAACCCTTGTCTACTAACTATCCAACACTCAAAATTTTATGCTTAAGTCCTTTAACAAGTAATACATTGTTAGTTTTAGTCTTTCCATCCAAATAAATGGATCCAACTCCAATAATAATCTTAGGAGTATTGTCACCAAATATGACAACATCACCATCGTGTATTTTCAAGCTCACAAATTTGTTTTTATCTCTAGTCATATGATGTGAACAACCACTAGCTATAACCCATTCATATTTATTTTCAACTCGGCATACTAAAGCTTTTTCTTCATGTATAGGTTCATCATCCTTAAAAGCAATAAATACGATTTCATTAGAGTCACCATCATCATCATCAGATATACCCTCACTAGAATAATAATATTCATTGTCTTTTGAATACTTAGACTTCAAAAAATTAGGTTTGTGCTTTGGAATTATTGTAGGACATCTAGATGCAAAATGACCAATCTTGTTACATGAAAAACATTTCAAAGGTAATTTTCCTTCAAACTTTCCCTTACCTCTCTTTTCTCTTCCAGAAATTAGTACCACAACTTCATCTATCTTTCTTTCTTCTTCTTGTATCTATTCCCATTCATCAGCATAGGCTCCAATTTCCTCCCTTAGGTCACTACTCTTGGTGCTTGCATTTCCAGATAAGGTCTTTTTGTTCTTGTGCATAGTTTCCTTGAATGATGATTCAACTTTAGGTAAAGTGTCTCCCAATTTTGCAGCCTCAAATATAGTTATCTTTCCAATCAACATTTCTCTGGTGAAGTTCAGTGTCAAAGGTATGATATCCTCTATAGCTTGTACTTTGGTTCTATATGCATGTGTCAAAGATCTGAGTATCTTCACAATCACTTCGTCCTCATTGTAAGTACCTCCAGAGTTTCTAATACCAGAAACTAATTCTATAATTCTCTGTCCACATGCCCTAATGTTCTCATCTTCTATCATCTTTAGTGATTCCATCTTTTTCTTCTAGTTTTGTAGCTTTGCCTGCTTTGTAAACTTATCGCCAATGTATAATTCTTCCAATCTTGTCCAGATCTCATTTGCAGAATCCATGTCCTTTACTTAAGTGAATTGTCCTTTTGAAAGTGCACTGATCAAAGATTCCCTTGCAACCATATTACATGAAAATAACTTATTTTCATCTTTTGTAGCCTTCTCTAACTCATCCTCGGTCTCTATCTTCTCTTTCTTCTTTATGATCATCCAGTAATCAATTCCCAAACATAGCAAATGTGTTCTCATCGTGTTCTGCCAACTGTCAAAGTTTTTAGGATCAAACTTCAGACTACCCTTCTTGTAGTAAGTCATCTTCAGGATCACCTCAAGATGTTAAAATTTCTCTCTAAGGACCACAGGATCTGATACTAATTTTTAGGAAAAAGATTCCACAAGACAACTGAGAGGGGGGGTGAATAAGTTGTTATATAGATTATTAAACTTTAAACTTTATAAACCAAATCTGCAAATGTAAATGATAACATAGTAAATGCCACCACCATAACACAATATTTGTTGTCGAGGAAACCTTGTTAAAGGTAAAACCCCGGTGGGAATTATCATCCATAAATAATGTACTAAGAGTATAGTATCACTGTTAAAATATTTAGCCCTATTAGGAGCTTGTTACAACATTACAGTACATAGTCCCTGTTAGGAGATAGACCCTATTAGGAGTCAAAAGAAAATAGAAGGCTCACTGCCAAGGCACACTTCCCAAAGAAAGTTAAAGCCACCCTTAAGGATTTACAATTCAAAAAAGTGTAGAAAGAAAATAAATAATCCATTGAATTGTCTGATAGCAACTATCTTTTCTTGGTCAGTTTCAATGAAGTACTCTTCTCGTAAACTCTTCTCTACATCCAGTATTCAAACAAGCCTTGTGGCTTTCACTTCTTTTCCTTTTCAATCTTTGTCACATATTTTCTAAAGAAAAGATCACTCATATATACCCTCTTACAATAATTAATTAGGTCATCCAGTTAAGCTTTCCTAATACATAAATAATTAATTAGGTCATCCAATTAAGGATTTCCAATATATAAATAATTTCTTAACATATTGCTAAGATACACATAGTACATATAACAAGTAAAAATCAATTACAATCCATCACATATACTTCCAGATCTGCAATCCCTGCCCATAATTCATTTTACACACTACATGTCTAAATTCGGCCACCAAATAGGTCTCGTATAGAATATGCGCCATAGGTGACATCACCAGTAACCAAACAAAAATATAACTCAACCCATTATTCCAACATATGTCATCTATCCACCAGTACACTTGCATCATCTGAAACATCTTTGTTAGAAAGATATACCAGAAACATAGAGACCTGCTCTATACAGAATCATAGTTACAGTCCAGAAACCAGTCTTCACCAAATAAACTGTAACATCCACAATATGAAACATAAAGCCAAGAGACCTTAGGAATAAGGTCAACACACATCCTTCTATATAAATCCAAATTTGATCATTCTGAATCATCCGTACAATGTCCGTACATGTCTGCTAGTCAAGTAGCCATTTTGTCCTCTCACATTGAAATATATGTTGACATCAATGACAAAACATGAATATCAACAACATGATCAGTAACCAAAATTGATATCATCCAACACATCTACATTGATCGGTAATCAAAATATTGATTTACTACTAATTGGTATAGGACTAAAAGTTTGAGATCACAGTATACATTTCACCGAATAGATTTATATGTTTGAAATTTTTATTATGTACATCTGGGAGAATTTGGGACTGTAGAATAATTGAGAACTAAATGATTCACCCCCCCCCCCTCAGTTATTCTAAAAATTGGTATCAAAGCATAGAGTTCTTAGAAGGAAAGTTATAAAGGACTTAAGCAAAAGATCACAAGAAGTAGAAGAGAGACGCACCAAAGCTAAACAAGGAGAACTTCTCAACATAGAAGAGAAAAATGAGGCTATACCTATCAGGGATTGGAGAGGATGTATAAATATACCTAGATTCTGAATTCATCCTACCTACTGGACCTTTGAATGTTAATTAGATGAAAGAGAAACATGTACACAATATTATAATGGTAGAAATTGCTTCTTCACTTACTAATGTTTAATTTGAGGATATCAAGACATGTACAACTACCAAGGAGATGTGGGACAAGCTTACACTAGTTTATGGAGGAGATGCAAATGTACTGAGAGCTAAAGCTGAAAATCTTTGAGGAAAATTTGACGATATGAGAATGAAAGAAGGAGAAAACATAACATGGTATAGTAACCGAATCAAGGAGGTCTTGAATGCTATTCAAGGAGCTGGTGGAACTATTGATGAAGACACTATTGTGAGTAGGATTCTTAGAACTTTATTGCCTATGTATTCTATAAGAGTCTCTGCAATACATGAAATTAGAGTAGCACCTGGAAACAATATTAATGTTGATAGCCTTGTTGGTAGATCTACTTCTTTTAAGCTGAACAATTTTGCAAAGTGTTTTACCAACTATGGAATCTGCATTTATGTCTACTCTAAAAATTACTAAATCTAGTAACAAAAACATGATAATAAATAACAGTGATAGTGATAGTGATGATAAAGAACTTGATGAACTTGAAGCATTAATGGTTAGATGACTGCACAAAGGTAAATGAATATATAAAGGTAAACTACCTTTGATATTCCTTAATTGTAAAGAAGTTGGACACTTTGCTGCCAGATGCCCTAACAGAAAGAATGATGAAAGAAATGAAATATCTATGATAGAAAAGATGATCAAGAATATGGAAGCAACAGACAGTATGATAGAAGAAATAACCAAGATTACAAAGATAAAGGCAAGAAGGCTTCTTGCATTTCTCAAGATAAAGATAATGACACTTATTCTGACACTGATGAAGAATCAAGACAGTATTTGTCACTTTGAAAGAAGATTCAAAAGAAGATGAAAGGTATGTTGAAACAACACTTATTTCTAAAGTTAGTAAGCATGACATTTGGGTTATTGATAGTGGCTGCACACATCACATGACTGGAGATAAAGGAAAATTTGAATTTATTGAACATTATAATGGTGGATCTATTAGAATGGGAAATGATACACCTTGTCAAGTGAAAGGAAAATGTACCATACTAGTGAACAATTAGATCAAATGTGAGAATGTGTATTGAGTGAAAGTACTTAACTATAATCTATTGAGTGTTTCACAACTGAATAACACAAGTCACCGAGTTGAATTTGAAAATAGAAAAGCTAGAATCTATGATGGAACAACAAAGTTGATCGGTATTGGTGAACAATCAAAAGGTAATATATTCTATCTTGACATAGCTAAAACTACTTGTTTGATGGATAAGAATGAAGATGTATAGTTGTGTCATAAGAGGATTTTTCATGTAAATTTTGACAACATGGTTAAGATTAATAAGAAAAGAAAAGAAAGAGGCTTACCGAGCTTATCTAAACATAAACATGTAATGTGCAAGAATTTTCAAATGGGAAAGATGTCAAAATCTAGTTTTAAGAGAAAAAAAATTCATCTAATGATATTTTGGAGTTAGTTCATATAGACCTATGTGGACCAATGAGAACACAAATTTATTATGGTGACAGATAATTCATTTTATTTGTTGATGACGACTCTAGAATAATGAGAGTTATGTTCCTAAAAGAAAAATCTCAAGCATTTAAGATGATCAAATGGTACAAAGCTATAGTGGAAAAATAAACTAGTAGAGAACTAAAATGTCTAAGATGTGATAGAGGAGGTGAATTTATTTCTAATGAGTTCACTAAATTTTGTAATGTGTATGGAATTAAGAGACAGGTTTCTGCACCGAGGACACCACAACGGAATGGAATTGTTGAAAGAAGAAATAGATCAATTGTAGATTGTGCTAGAACACTCATGATTGAAAATAATATTGCACAAACATACTGGAGATAAACTGTAAGTACTACTGTATACACACTGAACTGAGTACAACTAAAGAAACATACAAACAAGATACCTTAGTAATAATGATATGGGTATACACCTAATGTGAGTTATTTTAGAATATTTGGAATTCATTGTTATGTTCTTAAAGATGATAGAAATGGAAAATTTGACTCAAAAAGTGATAAAGGAATATTTCTTGGATATTCTACTAAGAGAAAATATTATAAATGTTTGAACAAGACTTCTAACAAGATCATTGAAAGTGCAAATATAAAAGTTGATGAATTTGCTGAGAAGAATGATAAGGAAAACATAAAAGAACTAGAAGATTATAGTAGATTTTCTACATTGAAGAACTTGACACTTTTCTCGAGCAGGTACCTAACATCACCCTGCAACATGGTAATACTACCGAGCAACAAGAAGCACCAAATGAGAATCAAGAAAATGTTGCAACTAAATCTATCATGATCGAGAACACAATGAACCTACTGGAGAAAAAAAAATTGAACCTATACTTGCAAAATATGTAAGAATACATCATCCAAAGAATCAGATTATTGGAGATAAGAGAGTTGGCATGATGACACGAAGTAAGTTGAGAAACAAAAAATGTTTGATTTGTGAATTTGAACCTAAAAATGTTAGAGATGCACTTGAGAATGAAGAATGGATTATTGCAATGATTGAAGAAATTGAGCAAATACAGAAAAAAAAAACAAAAAAAAAACATGTACACTAGTACCAAGACCAAGTGATAAGAATGTCATTGGCACCAAATGGATAGTCAGAAATAAATTAGATGAGAATGGAGATGTAACCAGAAATAAAGAAATATTAGTATGCAAAGGGTATGCAAAATGAGAAAGTATTATACATGGAGAAACTTTTGCACCCATTGCTATACTTGAAGGAGTTAGAATATTACTTGTATATGTTGCATATAAAGGATTCAAGGTATATCAGATGGATGTTAAATCTACATTTCAGAATGGAATACTGGAAGAAGAGGTATACATTGAAACACCTAAAGTTTTTGTTGATCCTAAGCAAACAAACATGGTATGTAAGTTACAAAAAGATTTATATGGAGTGAGACAAGTACCAAGATCATGGTATGAAAGACTACACTCCTATCTTATCACTATTGGATTTATTAATCACTATTGGATTTATTAGAACTAGTGATAATAACAATTTGTATTTAAAAGTTGGAAATGATGATAAGATGTTTATTGGTGAAATTTGTGTTGATGATATTATATTTGGAAGAAATTGTAACTTATGAAAATAATTTTCTGATGAAATGAGGCAATAATTTGAAATGTCAATGTTTGGAGAGATCAATTTTTTTTTTCATTTGCAAATTTTACAACAGGCTGAAGGAATCTATAATACTCAATCAAAATACATCAAGGAAGTATTGAAAAAATTCAGAATGGAATAATGAAAACCAGTTGGAACACCTATGGTGATAGGATGCAAATTGACAAAAGAAGATAAGACACCTGAGGTAAATCAGACCTTGTACAGATCTATGATTGGAAATTTGATGCATGTTGTACACACTAGACCAGACATAACACACGTAGTTAGAATTGTAGCAAGATTTTATGCTAATCCTAGAGAATCACATATGACTGTTGTAAAGAGAATTTTTAGATACATGAAGAACATTAAAGATTATGGATTGTGGTACAAAAGAGATGGAAAATTTGAACTAAGAGTTTACACTGATGTTGATTAGATTGGGAACATTGATGATAGAAACATGACTACTAGTGGAGCATTCTTTATAGGAGAAAAGATTAGTTACCTGGATAAGAAAAAAGAAAGGATGCATATCTCAGTCAACTATAGAAGAAGAATATGTTGCTACTGCTGCAAACACTTTTAAAATTGCATGGATAAAACAAATTTTGAAAAGCATGAATGAAGAGATCACTGACCTAGTGATAATTTATTGTGATAATGATGTTGGAAATGAGTTGAGTAACTGAGAGGGGAGGGGTGAATCAGTTACCACAAAAAAATCCAAGTCCCTTAGATGTCTTCAAAAAACTAATCATTGTTACTCGGTCAACAAAGATCTATTGTAACTCAGTTAACAAAGCAATATTAAGATATCAAATGTGAATAACCTTTATTGATTAAGTGCAGAAGCATAAAGCATGAAGAAAATAAAAAATACATAGATGAAACCAAGATTTAACATGGAAACCCAATATGGGAAAAACCACCAAATGCAACTATTTATTGTTTTTCACTCTTCTAAAGTGAGCCCTATTAGGAGCCAACCCTATTAAAGGTTACAAAACACACTGTTAGGTGTGACCCTGTTAGAGGATTTAATCACCCTATTAGGAGTGACCTTGTTAGAGGTCTTCAAAAAATTAAATGTAGAAATGCCACCTTGTGAGAGGATTTATGAAAATAATGTTAAGTCTACTCTGTTAAGAGATTTGGATCACTACTACAATTATTAGAGGGTAACAATGAATTGACCTGATTGTAGAAGCAACTAAATTTGTAGATTTAGATCTTTGTTCTGGATTTAACTAGATCCTCACTGATCAAATATACTTTTTTAGCTCGGTCTGGATATTCTGTCCTTAATCAAAATTCCCTCTAATTTTGCATTCACTCTTCATATCAAAAACTCTACTACTCCTACACATTCAATCCAAAATTGACCTTGTATATATATGATAAGCCTTGTCAAGTCGGCTTGAATACCTTTCCAAATAAAAAATAAAACTCAAATATATCGGCTGCAATTAACCAATTAAACATAAAATTTAAACTGATGTTAGTCATCTAATACTAAATGCATAACTTGGTTAACACTGTAATCCTTCGATGCCCAATTGTTCTCGGTTGAAACTAACTTTTTTGAATGCCCGAGTGAACTCGGTATACACTAAAAATCACTTGGCATACACTGACTATGATCGGTTTGGATGTAGACATTTGTGTAACATCACTACATATATGTATATATTTGTGTAACATAAATGAAAATACACAATTGAATAATTGTCTTCAACAAAATCCCTCTTTGGTATTGATGGCAACACAACATGTCATAATACAAAGAATTTTAGAACAACAGAAACAAGAATAAATTTTTTAATGTCCTTAGCTTCATTCTAATTCTCATCTAGAAAACTCCCTCTGTCTTCACATCCACTGAAATACAGATTTCTCCCTCTTACACCAATCTATATTTTTGATAAAATTTCTTCCTCTGATTAACTGAATTTCTTTGGCATGACATCAATTATCTCTCCCTCTTTGAAATCCAATACAAAAGACTCCATCCAATGAAGTTGTAATATACCTGATGTACTAATTCATATGCAATAAGCTCTGAAAAACTATGTCAACTTGTTAGATCTTCACTATACCTTGGTTGATGCATCACTAAACTATGTTTTAGTGAGCCTCAGTTAGGGGAATCACCCCTAGATTTCCTCTAAGATACAAAAATGCATCCTTGGGTAAAGGTTTTTTTAATATGTCTACAATTTGTTTTTTAGTATTCACATATTCCAACCTTACTTCCTTGTCCTAAACCAATTTTCTCAAGAAATGATACTTTATTGCAATATGCTTGGTCTTAGTATGCATCACAGGGTTCTTTGAAATGTTAATAGAACTAGTGTTGTCAAAGTAGATAACAACTGGTTCTTTGATTTCCTCCTTCATACCTAACAATAGCTATTTAAACCATATGATATTTTAACAATTCACTGCTGCAACAACATACTATGCCTCAGCTGTAGACTGAGACATGCAATTTTATTTCTTACTAGTCTAGGAGACTAACTATTGGCGCTCTTCCTTTCATCAACACTTCCTACCCAATCAACATCAGTAAAATTCTTGAAATCAAAGTTTCCTCATTTCTTATACCATAATACATAATCTTCAGCTCCCTTAAGATATCTTAGAATCCTTTTGATATCCATCAAATGATTCTCTCTAGGATTAGCTGAAAACCTTGCAACAATACAACTGCTAATGCAATATCAGGCCTAGTGTGAACAACATATTGAAGTTTACCAATCATGGATCTATAGGTATCCTGATTTACCTCCTTTGAGTCATCATCTTTTGACAACTTATGTCCAGTAGACATAGGTGTCTCTACTGGTCTAGAATCTTCCATTCCAAATTTATTCAGTATCTCTTTGATGTATTTAGACTGAGTAATGTAGATACCATCCTTCATCTGATGAACTTGTAAACAAACAAAGAATTTGATTTCTCTAAACATAGACATCTCAAATTCCTTACCCATTGCTTCAGAGAATGCTTTGCATAAATCATCATATCCAGTGAATAGTATATCATCAACAAATATCTCTGATAATAGTATCTTTTTTTGAGGTCCTTCTTTGATGTACAAGCTATTATTATCATTAGTTCTCTAAAATCCAATACTTACCAGGTAACCATGTAGTCTTTCATACTAGGCTCTAGGAGTTAGCTTCAGTCCATAAAAATCTTTGTGCAATTTCCAAACCATATTCCTTTTGTTAGGATCAAAAAAACCTTCAAGTTGCTCAATATACACTTCCTCTTCTAGAATTCCTTTCAATAATGCAAAATTTACATTCATTTGGTATACCTTGAATCCTTTATGTGCTACATATTCTAGAAGAGTTTTGACTCCTTCAAGTCTTGCAACAACAGAAAATTTTTCTCCATAATCAATTCTCTCTTCTTGAGCATATCCTTTACACTAATCTTGCCTTGTTTCTAGAAACTTCACCTTTTTCATTCAAATTGTTTCTAAAAACCCACTTAGTACGAATCACATTCTTGTCTTTTGGTCTAGGCACAAGAGTCTAGGTATTGTTCTTTTCTATCTACTCAATCTCTGCATTCATGGCTTCTATCCAAATTTCATCATTCAATGCATTTTTAATGGTTCTAGGTTCAAATTCACTAAGAAAACATGTACCTTTAAGTTTGTTTCTTGTCATTATACCTTCTGTCTGATCTCCAATTATTTTCTTAGGTGCATGATGCCTTCTGACATATTTGGCAAGTACAGGTTCCTTCCTTTTGATTCTGGGATTTCTCACTTCTTTTACCATGTTCAAACACTATGTTCTACTCTTTTGACTGAGACTCAGGTTCCTCTATCTGAGACTCAGTTGCTTCTATCTGAGACTTGGTTCCCTTTGTTTGTGACTCAGATTCCTCTATCAACATCTTAGGTTGCACAGGCTGCAACTCAGGTTGAACTGGTTGTAACAAAGTTTGTGCTCATCAATTTAGTGGTTGACATGGTTGTTGTCCAATCACCATTGCTTGTGTCTTAGGGATAGTATCAGGTTCATAATACACATATTTTATGTAGTCCTAAGGCTCTTTACTTCTCTATTCTTCACTTTTCTCAGCAAACTCATCATTCTTTACATGTACACTTTCTATCACTTTATGAGTAGCAATATTCAAACATTTATATGCTTTTATTTTACCGGAGTAGCCTAGGAATATTCCTTCATAACCTTTTACATAAAATTTTCCATTTCTTTCTTCCTTCCAGATGTAACATTTACTTCCAAACACTTTGAAATAACAAACATTGGGTTTGTAGCCATACCATAATTCAAAGAGTGTCTGATCAATACCTTTCTTCGGTTGAACTCTGTTCAAGGTGTGAATAGTGTTGATAGTTTCCTTCCAGTATTTGGTTGCAACATTTTTTTTAATCATTAAGGTTTTTGGACAATCCATAATAGATCTGTTTCTTCTTTCTTATATTCCTTTATTCTATGGTGTACCAGGGAAAATACTTGTCTCTTGATTCCCTTTCATTATAAAATTGATTGAACTCATTAGAAATGAATTCACCTCCTATATCAGATCTTAAGCATTGTAATTTCTTTCTTGTTTCCTTCTCAAATCTTGCAAGGCACCACTTGAACTTTTAAAAACATTCTGATTTTTCTTTGAGAAACATAATAGTCATCATTCTTGAATGATCATCAACAAATAGAATTAAATACTCCTCTCCAGTGTAAATTTTTGTTCCAATTAGTCCACATCTATGAGTATGCACTAACTCCAAGAATTCTTCAGTATTGTAATTCTTTCTCTTGAAACTAGTTTTGCCCATCTTCCCAATTTGACATTGTTTGCATATTGCCATCTCAGGTTTCTACAAAATAGGAATACCTCTTACTCAAGTTTGTTCTTTCTCATGTTGACTAGCTTATCAAAATTCACATGACACAATCTTTTATGCCATAACCAACTTTCTTCTACTTGTGAAATAAAGCATGAAATTTTAGTGAGATCAAGATAGAATAAATTACCTTTTATTTGCTTGCCAGCTCCAACTAGGTTTCCCTTACCATGTAGGAGCTTGGCCTTTCCATTCATGAATTCTTCCTTGAAACCAATGTTATTCAACTGTGCCACACTCGGTAGATTATGTTTTAGTCCTTCAACCAAATAAGTATTATCACATTTTATTCCTTCAGTTAGAGAAATACAACCTTTACCTTTCACATAGCAAGGTTCATTATTTCCAAAACTGACACTCCCACCACCATAGTGCTCAAGATGCTCAAATTTTGTTTTATCACTAGTCATGTGGTGAGAAAAACCACTATCAATTATCCAAGTGTCATTTTTCCTAATATGAGAGAAAAGTGTAGTCTTTTCATATTCATCATTATTTGACTCATCCTTAATAGCAATGTAAACCATTTCATCTTCACCTTCATCACTATCAGAATCTTTTGCAATATAACAAGATTTCTTACCTTTTTCCTTGTAGCTTTTGTAACTTTTGAAATCTTTCTTGCCTTTGTACTTGCTAAAATTTCTCTCATCTTTGTCTTCTTTGTTTTGACACTTAGCATCAATGTGACCAATCTCGTTACATGAAAATCAAATCAATGGTATTCTTCCTTTGTATTTTACTTTTCCTTTGGAAGCTCTCTTTGCAAGTAGTGCTTTAATGATTTCTAGATCTTCATCATCAAATTCATCATCACTGTCACTATCAATATGTTATCCTCTTGAGTTTCTATCCATCTTACCAAGGCATAATTTGGTTTTGAATGCAAACTCAAAATTGCTAGGATTAGGAGAATAATTGTCAAAATTGTCCAACTAAAAAGTTGTTAGCCTTCCAACCAATGCATCTAGAGTTATATCATTACTGCACCTCATCTCTTGAATAGCTATAACTCTAATTGCATAGATAGGAAGTAAAGTTTTCAATACCTTACTAACCACTGTTTTGTCTTCAATCATTCCACCAGAAGCTCTGATGGCACTAACACTTTTCTTGATTCTTTCATTGTATTTTGTAATATCTTCTCCTTCTTTTATTTTGATCTCATCAAACTGACCTCTGAGACTCTCTTCTTTGGCTCTCTTTCCATTGTCATCACTTCCATGAATTGCATGCAGCTTCTTGCACATATCATAGGCAGTAGGGGAGTCCTTGACTTCATCAAATTATGAATAGCTGAGTGAAGAAGCTATATCAATCATCATTATGCTATGATTCTTCATGTCCACCATCTGATCCATAGACATAGGTCCAGGTGGATCTACATACTTTTGGTCCAAGAATTGAAAACTAGTATCTCCAATAGTAAATAGATGTAGCCTCATCAAATCTTTCCATGCAAGAAAGGTGTCTTTGTTAAGCTTGGGGATTTCCCTTCTGTAAGACATCTTTGATCTTTTTCTTAGGCCTTAAAACCTTCCTTGAAAGCATCAAATTCTTTTATACCAATTGTTGGAAATTAGTTGAGTAACTGAGATGGAAGGGGTGAATTAGTTACCACAAAAAAAAATCCAAGTCCCTTAGATGTCTTAAACAAACTTGTCATTGTTACTCGGTCAACAAAGATATTTTTTTGTAACTCGGTTAACAAAGCAATCTTAAGAGATAAAATGTGAATAACCTTTAGTGATTAAGTGCAGAAGCATAAAGCATAAAACAAATAAAAATTACATAGATGACACCAAGATTTAACATGGAAACCCAATATGGGAAAAACCACCAAATGCAACTAGTTACTACTTTTAACTCTTCTGAATTGAGCCCTGTTAGGAGCCAACCCTGTTAAACATTACAAAATGCACTGTTAGGTATGACCCTATTAGAGGATTTAATCACTCTGTTAGGAGTGTCCTTGTTAGAGGTCTTAAAACACTTTAATGTAGAAATACCACCTTGTGAGAGGATTTATGAAAAGACTATTAAGTCTATTCTATTAAGAGATTTGGATAACTGCTACAATTGTTAGAGAGTAACAATGAGTTGACCAGATTGTAGAAGCAAGTGACTTTGCAGATTTAGATCTTTGTTTTGGATTTAACTGGATCCTCACTGATCAAATATTCCTTTGCAGCTTAGTTTGGATATTCTATCCTTAATCAAAATTCCCTCTAATTTTTCCTTCACTCTTCATAAAGAAAACTATACTACTTCTACACATTCAATCCAAACTTGACCTTGTATATATATGATAAGCCATGTCAAGTTGGCTTGGATACCTTTCCAAATAAAAAATAAAACTCAAATCTTTCGGCTGCAATTAACCAATTTAACATAAAATGTAAATTTCTATTAGTTGGCTGACACTACATGCATAGCTTGATTAACATTGTAATCCTTCGATGCCCGACCGTGCTCAGTTGAAACTAACTTTTTTGAATGCCCGAGTGAACTCGATATATACTAAAAATCACTTGGTATACACTGATTATGATTGGTTTAGATGTAGGCATTTGTGTAACATCACTACGTATATGTATATATTTGTGTAACATCAATAAAAATACACATTTGAATAAGTTTTCTTCAACAAAATTTCAAAGAACCCTGTGATGCATGCAAAAACAAAGCATATATCTATCAAATATCACTACTTGTTGATGCAAAGCTGAACTAGACTGACATTGGACTGACATAGACATATCAGTATACTACAAGGTACTTATTCTACTACACCAAAAACTAGAGATTTTATGGCTACTATAGAGCTATATATTTTCTTTTTGGCATTGTTGTCAAAGGGAGAGAATCATCAATGGAATATCTATCCACTGCAAGGGAGAAAAGGAGAAAAGTGAAAGGGAGAGAAATTACATATCTATCTATTAAAGGGAGATTCAAGAATAGAAAAGTGAAATCTGCAGGGAGAGTATGCATGGTGAGTTTTTGTTGTTGTAGAACTAAAGTTTGGTATTCTATGGCATTTTCATATTGTATATTTCATATTGTGTTGCCATCAATGCCAAAGGGAGAGATTGATGAACTACAACTAATTTTATGTTTGAAGTCATTTTGTTGATAATCAACCAAGTTACATATGTGATGATAAACATTAATCAGTTAATGTATTGTCATTGATGTCAACCTATTTGAGTATCATAAGGGTAACAAACATATTTTATGAGTTAAAGATTTGGAACAAAAAAAGTTTATGTGGTAAGTAATTGAAGAGTTTTGTATACACTGAGTAATAGTCAACACCAAGTAAATATAATATATATAGAGCATAGTGTTAACCGAGCTAGGGATCACCGACATCACGGTATTGCCCGAGCAGATAAATCAAACTGAGGATGACTAAAATGATGAGCTGGATAATTGATGATTCTGAGGTAAATGATAAGGTTTGTTATGAAGATCAAATAGCTATGAAAATTCAAGTAAGATCGGACGATCAAGATTGAAACATTTTTTTAACACAATGCCAATGAAGGTTTATGCGAAAAAATCAATGATGGAGATTAAGCAGAAAAATATAAAGGATGGAAATTAAATGAGTTATAATGTCTACATAAGAGACAAGAGATTCATTATGAATCAGATGATGCTATGATGCACACATGAAAATTTTATGCATGATTGATCAAACTGGTTAAAGACAGAATTGGGAATTTCTATAGACAACACCGAGCAACAAAGAAAAGAGCATTAACCCATCATAATAGAGTATGAAGAATTATATGAAGTGAAGTGAACAAATTGATAAGAGGTATTATGTACTTATCATAGATCTAAAAATCTACAAACAGAGTTGTATTTGAATCAGATCATTGCTATATTAGTTTAAACATTGTTACAGATAAATCTCTTAACCGAGTAGGACGTGAATGTCTTTATTATGATATTCTAATGAATGTTGAGTGTTTTCTTGATGACCCCATAGTGACTGATTGGTCAAGAGAGAAATGTTAGTTTTAAATCCTCTAACCAGGTCACATTTAACTATGTGTAGTGTAACCTTTAACAGGGTTGGCTATTAACCGAGCTCACTTCATAAGAGTGAAATATTTTGGGTTTTGGTCCCAGGTGGTTTTTCCCTTAGCAGGGTTTCCATGTTAAAAATCTGTGTCAATGTGTATGATTGTCATGGATTGTTATTTTAATTTACACATTACTTTAGCCACATTGATTGGTAATCACAGTATTGATTTACTGATACTCGATATAGGACTAAAAGTTTGAGATCATAATATACATTTCACTAGGTTGATTTATATGTTTGAAATTGTTATTATATACATCTGGGAGAATTTGGGATTTTAGGATAATTGATAACTAACTGATTCACCCTCCCTCTTAGTTATTCTAACAACATTATCTTCTCAATTTTCCAACTAATCAAGTACCCATTGCAGTTTCTCATAACTCCACCATTTCACTAGGTCTTCTTGTTATCTCTTCTTTTCAAATATTCTTCATCAATCAAATGATATGACACTTTAATAGATAGCAATTGTCTTACCAATTAAGGTTTGACATCAATGAAAATATACAAATTGTAGCTTCCAACATGGTGGACGTCTTGAACCAACATTGGCAATTGCAATCTTCTCATTCCACCTAGAGGTTGCATTTTATTACAGTTTGGTCTACCATTACCAAGCCCAAAATAACACATTTTTCCTAGAGTATTCTTTTCAAAGGGTTCTTACCATTACGGTCTCACCTCCATCATTTGGGTATCCTGGATCCTCGTTGCCCATTATGTGGCCAATATGAGTCCTTCCTTAACTTGTTTTGGTTCTTTCGTAGGGCTTAGAATTATTGGGTTTGGATTCATGACTTATTTTCACAATTTCACCTACAAACATTTTCTTGGCATATGGTTCTTTTGGGAGATAACCCTTCCATTCCATTTTCTTTTCTTCAACTTTGGCATATTTTTAGAATGGAAATTCTCTTGACAATTTGGAAAGACAAAAATGTGATAGTTTTTTCACACACCTTAATTGATTGTTATGTATCTAAATATGCTAAATCTTGCATTCATAATAATGTTATGTCATAGATACAAGCTCAATCAGATAAGGTGGCCCTTGAGGTGACCCACTTGCAAGAATTATTACAACACTGGGGAAATGCTTTATGTACAATGGCCAGATTTCCTCCAGAAGCTTCCATTTTTTGTTGTTGTTCCACTTCTCGTGGTCATCATCGAGACTATAGTTCTTTCCAACGGCATAGAAACACTTCTCACTCTTAGCCACCTTGCCGCCACCCACCCCAATGAAATATATTGCCATGTAGCTATGTTTTTATGCCACACTATCATGGTTTTCCCTTGGGGTTGCTTATGCTAGCAGATCCTACTTGTTCTCCACTAGCTAGTGCTAGTTGGCCAACTCTGGTGAGTAATTAAGCCTGGCCTTCATATTCCAAAGGCTTTCCCAGGTTGTCTTTGGCTACTTCCCCATGACATGGAGATAAGGAGGTTGACAAGGATAATGTAGATGGATGGATATTTCCAGACCCTGAAACTAAACATGTAACAGAATGGGGAAAGAAGGATGAACCAAACCCTCCTTCACATACAACTTTGGCAGCTTAAGGGTAGTTACTTTCAGGACTAGGCACATTTATTTTTAAAATGCTAATTTTTTAGGGAAAGGTCCTTGTTTATTAGGTTTCTAAGCTTGATCCAAGTGACTTTCGGGGAGTAATATTTTCCTCCCACTATTTTTTAACTTAGCTCTAATTTTTGTTTTTAAGTTAATCTAAATGGTCAGAAAATTTCATCAAATTTTTTCCTAATCTGTAAAAATAACCTATATAATACTTAGTGTGAGAATACCATTAAAAAAAAGGTATGGAAGAAATTAAGAGAGGGACAATATTTACCTTTTATTTTGGTTTTTCTAAAATCATGATTCCTTCAAATTTATCCAAAAAGATGAAGTGGATTCTGATGTAGAGAAAGCAACCACACAACTTAGATTGGTCTTCCCTGATTAGAAGAACCACAAATCCATACTTTAGGCCTTCTCCTTGATCCAAAAGCTACTACAGGTTTTATACCTCCTCTCTTAAGTGGACTTACTATGCCACAACTCTCCATGACCCCTAGGGACTTCTCACTACTTGGATCCAATTTAGGCTTTAGAGATCAATTCCCTCAAATAGACAAATTGAAGGATTTCTACCCCAACTATATGGGAATTCAATTTAGTGGTTGAAAGGTCTTATCCTAACCTAATACACTATGAATCACTCAATTTTGGAGTTCCTAAACACCCACAACCTATCCTACTCAAATTAGGATAGTCAATCTTGTAGCCTTTCACACTCAGTTTCTTGTGGATAACTCTCAACTTCTCTAAATGAATTACCAAAATCATTACCTTTTAGGATACCCTTTATCCTTCTACTTTAGACCCCAAGGAATGGAATTCTGAATTCACTCCAATAGTATCAAACTCGCACTCTTCTCATAGGCCAAATTGGCTAGACCAAGCTTGGATAACAAAGAAACTATTTGAAAATGGGTTCATGAAACTAAAAAAAACCCTTAGGAATCTTCCCTATCCTCTAAATGGTTTATTCCAACCATTCAAAAAGTCTCTTAAATCACTAAGAATAGTTATCCACTCTTTCTCCTATTTCCTGGTCAAATACATAAAGATATTTGACCTAGGGTTGGGTGGTAAACCCCTCTAAAAGACTCCTTTGTTTTTTTTCTTCAAGAATCTCTAAGATTCCCTCCCTAAATTGGATTCCCCAAAGGGCCATGATTTTTCCACTATGGTAAAGCAAGTTAGGGTTCCATGACCAAATAACCCTCAGTTTCTAGGGTCTACCAAACTAGTGACCTTGCTAACTACTTTTCTCCCACCAAACTGAACCAATTCACCCCAAACCTAAGGAACAAAGTAGATAGATCTCTATAAAAAAAAAATCAATTGTATTTTCATCTATACCAATCTGTATAGTATCTGCAAACTTAAAAACATAGTAAATGTTCACAAAATAACAAAAATTCTTATTTATTTACCCTTCCAAAAGTTTGTACATTCATTGACAACGCATGAATGGGATTCAAATATGTTTAAATAATAGTTTCAATGGTCATAGCTATAATTCAAATTTTTATGAACTGAATTTGCAACTTTTCAACTATACCGAGCAACTTTTTGAAAAGTTGTCAATGTTGTCAAACAACATTTTTGATAATTTTGCCAATTTGCAACATTTTGCACACTAAGATTATGTAATTCCATAAATGGATTCAAAACATGTCCTAATGACCTAATACCTAGTGAGAAACCTATAAATCACAACTTGATTCCCATTTGATCATTTTGACATCATGGATTATAATTGCACCTAGGATCCAAAAGATCTCACACTTGGGCTTATTACATTATTATCATTTATCAACTGATCCCAAAGGATCCTAATCTATCCTAGGGAAGAACATGAAGAACATAGCTTTGGTTCCTTGCACCATAAACCTTAGGCCACTAAAACTCAATTCCTTCAAGCTGTAATGTCCGCAACTTGGAGGCCCATCTTCTCAATGTCCTTCTCTGTTAGCCATGTAGCATCTTCCAATGTCTTATCCGTCCACTTGATTAGATACTCATGATATGCTCTCCTCCTAGTTTGTTTACTTACCCTTGTGTCTAAGAGGGATTCAACTTCAAGTTGATTGGGATGCAGGAGTTGGTGAATTACTGCAGCTTCCTATGTTCTTTCTAGACCTACATCAAAAACATTGAAAGCTTTATAGGCATAAATATCACATACATTAAAGGTGTTAGAAAATCCAATGTCTGGAGGTAAATCAATTTTATAGGCATTGTTGCCACATTTCTGTAATATCTTGAAGGGTCCCATCTTCTTCATCATCAATTTGGTATACTTCCCTTTAGAAAGTCTCTCTTCTCAGAAGTGGATTATCACCATGTCCCCTTCCTTATACTACACATCCCTTCTTTTATCTGCTATCTCTTTGTACTTCCTTGAAGTTTGTTCAAGTCTACTCTTGACTTCTTTGTGAAGTTCCTTCATGACATCTGTAAAGTCTTCTTCTTGTGCAATCCTTCTTTCCATACTAGTGATATTTTTTAACTCCATTACACCCCTAGGGTGTGTCCCATATACAATTTTAAATGGGCTATGACCAATGCTCCTCTTCACTGAGTCATTATAGCCAAATTCCACCTGTGTTATTACTACATCCCATGTGGCTCCATGGTCTTTTGTTAGACATCTCAGTAGGTTTCTAAGGGACATGTTTATGACCTCTGTCTGGCCATATATTTGAGGATGATATGCTAATGAGTATGACAGATTTGTCCCTAATCTTTTCCACTGTGTTCTGCAAAAATGTCCAAGGAATTTTGAATCCCTATCTAATGCTATGGTCATTGGTAATCCATGCAACCTCACTACTTCCTTGAAGAATATCCCTGCTATATGAGAGGCATCATGGGTTGTTTCTCAAGGTAGTAAGTGGGCCATTTTGGAAAACCTATCTACTACCACATAGATACTATAATATCCCTATTTGGTTCTTGGTAATTCCAATACAAAGTCCATGCTGATGGAATCCCAAGGTTTCATTAGGATGGGTAATGGGTTATAAAATCCTGCATTGGATGATCAAACCTTGGATTTCTGACAAAACATACACTTCTCAACAAATTGTCTTACCTATGTCTACATTTTGGGCTAGAAATAGAATATTATTACCATCTCCAAAGTTTTTTCCAATCCAAAGTGACCTCCTAAGCCTCCATAATGCTTCTCCCTTATGATGTTCTTTCTCATGGATCCCCTTGGAATACAAAGTTGACTTCCTCTAAAAAGTAATTCCTCCTCCAACATGTAGTCTGCAAAATCACTATGATATTTGTCACTCATTTCCATGCATACTTGGTATGCCTCTAAAAATTCTTCATCCTCTTCATACATCCCTTTCATGGAATTGATTCCAACACTCTCCAAATTGACTTCTTGAATGGTCATATTCCTCCTACTAAGGGCATGTGAAACCTTATTGGTTATATCCTTCTTGTGTTTAATTGTTAAATTGTATGCTTGGATGTACTCCATCCACTTGATGTGTCTATGGTTTAACTTGTCTTCTCTGTTCAAAAATCTCAAAGCATGATTATCAGTATAAACTATGAACTCCTTAGGAAACAAATAATGCCTCCATTTCCTTAAAGACTGAACCATTGCATACATTTCCAAATCATAGGTTGAGTACCTTTGTTTATCCTCATTCAAATTCTCACTAAAGAAGGCTACTGGTTTTCCTTCTTGACTTAGGACCCCCCTATGGTCCTATTTTTAGCATCACATTCTATTGTGAACATTTTCTTGAAATCAGGAAAAACTAATATGGGTTCTTAAGCTACCCTCCTTTTCAAGTACTCAAAATATTAATATGCTTCATTTGTCCATACAAAATGACACTTTCTTCCACCCTTGATTGTGTCAATCATAGGGGCACAAACATTGCTAAAACCCCTAATAAATTTTCTATAAAAACTGGCTAGTCCATGAAAGCTTTTTACATTACTAGCAGTCCTTGGTGAGTGCCAATTAATTATGGCTTCCACCTTCTGTGGATCCATTTTGAGTTTTCCCTTTGAGATGACAAATACAAGGAACACCAACTCTTCTTGCAAGAAGACACATTTATCCAAATTGACCTTTAACTTTTCCTGTTTGAGCCTTTCCAAAACCATCTCCAAGTGGATTTGATGTTCTTCTTTATTCTTACTAAAAATCAATATGTCATCTAAATATACAACTGCAAAATGATTAATAAAAGGTTTTAATACTTTAGTCATTAGCCTCATGAATGTTCTTGGAGTGTTTGAGAGGCCAAAGGGCATCACCAACCATTCATAGAGCCCTTCATTGGTCTTGAATGCAATCTTCCATTCATCCCCCTATCTAATCTGGATCTGATGGTACCCACTTTTCAAATCCAACTTGGAGTAATGTCTAGCCCCTCCTAGGAAATCCATTAAGTCCTCCATTCTAGGCATAGGGAATCTATATATGATAGTGATTTTTTTTATGGCTCTAGAGTCAATACATAGTCTCCATGTACCCTCTTTCTTTGGAGCCAATAGTGCAGGGACTGCACAAGGACTGATGCTCCTTCTAATGAACTCTATCTTGAGAAATTCTTACACCTATCTAGCTAACTCCTCATTCTGATCTGGTGTCAATTTATATGCAGCCTTATTAGGCAATGTAGACCTTGTTATAAGATCAATACAGTGAATTACATCTCTGACTGGTGGAAGTGTATCTGTGGTGTTGTCTGCAATGATCTCCTTGTACATATTTAACAAAATTTGTACTTCCTTGGGTCCTACTGTCCTCTCTTGTTCCTTTTCTCTTACTACTTTATTTTCTTCTCTTTTTGTTTTTACCACAATTATAAAACAAGGGGTGTCCCTTCTTTTAAGGGTCTTCAAAAACTCCTTTTCTCCTACAACTAACACACTAGTCACTTGGTGTGTTTCTTTCCCATTATCTAGTAAGGGTCTCATTGTATACTCCCTTCCATCCTTAGTAAGCACATAAACATTCTTTCTCCCATCATGTCTTGATTTTACATCATATTTCCAAGGCCTTCCTAATAATAGGTGGTAGGCATCCATCTCTGCAACATCACAAAAAATCTTATATTTGTAGTCTCCTACCTCAAACTCCACATAAACTTGCTCATTTACAAGATCTTGTTGCTCTTTGTTTAACCATGAGACCTTATAGGGGTTAGGGTGAGGTAACTTCTTCAAACCAAGATTTCTAACCATTTCTATGGATGCTAGATTATCTGTTGAACCAGAATCTACTATTACCTTGCACACTTTACCTTTCACCTTGCATGTTGTCCTAAAGAGAGTCTTTCTTTGAGGTGGTTCCTTTATGCAACTATCTTTAATAGATTCCTTTTTGAGCATCAAGAATTCTCCTTCTTCTGGATCATAATTCCCTCTTTTCTCTTGTACACTTTGTGTGTCTTTAGTTGAGCAAGGTGGACTCTCATTTCTCTCCCTTGGTTATTTCCTCCATTCTTCTATGGACATCTAGAGGACTGGTGTCCTGTCTGATTGCAAGTGAAACATCTGCTAGTGAATACTCTTGGTGTTCTTCCTCCCAAAATTCCTCTCCCATTGGGTCTCCTTCCTCTAAATCCTCCTCTAGGATTTTTCTCTCCTTCCTGGTTTTCTTGACCACTGGTTTCTCCAAACTAATTGTTATATGATCCTCTACCACAAAATGCTCATCTACCTCTGAAATTTCCACCTCTCCCTCTATTTTGGGAGTCACCCTTCCTCCTTTGTTTATCCTCTATCTTTAGTGCCATTTTATAGCATACATCCACTATTTTGGGGTTGAAAAAAGCCAACTCATCTATTATGTAGTACTTGAGCCCATTCAAGTACCTAGTCAACTTTTTCTTCTCATTCTTAGGAACCTTGGCTCTCAAAGTGAGTTTGTGAAAATCCTCAGTATATGCACTCACATCTAAGTCATTTTTCTTTAGACCTAGTAAATTTTAGTGCATTAGGATTTCATAGTCTTCAAGTATGAATCATTTCCTAATATTTGTCTTCATTCTCCTCTAGGTGGCTTTTTGTTCCTTCCCTTCATCAAGTCTCTCATTCTAAAGAAAGTTCCACCAAATAAGGGTCGAGCCCTTCATTTTTTGACTTTTCAATTCTCATCTTCTGGTTCTTAGGTACCCTATCACATTCAAAGTGATTGTATAGGACTTCAACGCAATTCACACATTCTTCTAGAGTTAACTTGCCACAAAACACAGGGAGGTCATCCTTGGAGTCTCTTCTCCCTAAATTCTTAAGGGATTCCAACTTGGCTCTCTAATCTGTAGGCAGTGCTTGTCTATCCAATAGAGGCTCTTCCTATTCACCTTCTTCTTCTACTTCAGAGTCTTTTTGTACTAATCTATCTACTTTCCCTCTTATTTTATCCAACTCTCTCTTCATGGCTCTCTTCTCTTCTCTCAATACCTTTCTTTCTTCCAATTGTTCTTTGACCAGTTTGGCCAACAAAACATTGGTTATTCATGTTGGAATAGTCCCAAGGGATAACTGAGAGGGGGGGAGGTGAATCAATTATCTGCTAGTTTAATTCTTTTTTCCCAATTAAGTACAAAATATCATTAAGCACATACACATTAAGATAAAACAAAATAGAACACCAAAATATTGGTTACAGGGAAACAAAAATAGGTAAAAACCTCGGTGGGAATTAGCACCCACAAAGAACTTTACTTGAGTATAATAATCTCTATTAGAAGATCTTACAACCCTATTAGGAGTTGATCTTTATAATGCAATAAGTATAGTGACCTGGTTAAGGGTCAGACCCTGTTAGGAGTCTTTTACAAATAACCCTGTTAGGGGTAAGGACTCACTGTCCAAAAGCACACTGCTGAAATGATGAAGGCTGCAACCTTCAGTAAAATAGATATACACTATATCTGATAATGAACTGTTTGAGTAGACCTGCTATCTTGATCGGTTCCAATGAATTTTATACACTCTCTGCTTCTTCACATAGATCTTAACTAATGAATGAAATGGATTTACTATCCCAAAACAATCAACATTTTGTTCTATTCTTTTTCTTTCTCTTTTCTTGTCATTCACACTTGGTGATAAAAAATGAACTGCTATATGTATCTTATCCAAAATATATGATCACGTCAGCTGTAGTATTCCCTTCAATGCTTCTCTTGTTATCTATACTAAGGATGTAACATAATTAGAACCATGCAACTCAAAACAAATTGATGACATGTAACTGATTAAATGATTGACTATATTAAGTTGAAGATGATGCAAGACATTAAATTAGTTAATGATTTCTATTGTCATTGATGTCAAATTGATATCATCTATATGGTCATGCAAAAGACTTTAGAGAACCAATGGAATAAAGGTTATACTTTCAGCAATGCATAAAAGTCTAGTATTCACTAAGTGATAGACTACATCGACGGAGTGCACACCATCAGTAAAGACATAGAAAAAGTCACAGTGATGCCCGATGAGTAGAAGATAGTGTTGCCCAATGAAGCAGAATCACATGATTCCCGACGAGTTAAAAATAGTATTTCCCAATGAGCAAGATCCAATGTTTCCTGACGGATGGAAATCCCAAAGCTAACTGAAGCGACACTGATAGAACTGGCAGTTGTCACCAGCGACGAACTGCAGAATTGACCGATGGAACAGAGAGATCAGAAAATGATAAAATATCTAGCTAGCAGAGCTAAAGGATAGACTTAATTGGTTGTTTTATTTGTTTTATTCAACCATAGTTATGTAATTGATTTGTACAGTTGGCAAGAAAATAACTACGAGATAAATCAGGAGTTAAAGCCATAAATGAATTTGGCTAGATTGTTTTTCATGCCAAGAATCAAGAACCTAGAATTAAGGAAAATCATGTCTATTTAAGAGACAAGCATAATTCATTCTCAGTGTGGTCAATATGCAATCAGATACATGGGGGAGTGAACTGATAGAAGATGCTGAAGAGAAACTGATGAAGGATTAACTTCATGCAGTCCTAATCAATCAGGCTGAGGGAGAGCTAAAGAATTCTGTAGACACCGACAGATAGAAAAGCACAACATCACAGAGTAGAAAGAGTTAAGTACAAAGGAATTATATTGATACATTGATAAGAAAGATATTGTAAGTAAATAGATATAAAAATCTGCAATTCAGTTGCATTAGAAATAGGTCATTTTATTTCAATTTAACCATTGAAGCATTAAGTCTCTTAACAGGGTAGGACTTAATAGTCTTTTGTAATTGAGGTATATCCTAACAGATTACCAAAAGGTTGACTCATGATGTTAGCACCGGTCTTACCTAAAGCCTATTGACAGTCTAAGAAGGAGGCTGATTCAAGGATGGTAGAAAGATTTGCATAAAGCCTATTGATAGTCATGAGACTGATTCAAGGATGGTAGCGTAGATGCTAGATACTTAGTGACAACCTATGTATTGAAAATACTCTAACAAGGTCGCACTTAACAGTGTGTTTGTAACCTTTAACAGGGTTGGTTCCTAACAGGGCTCACTTCAGAAGAGTCAAAATTTGGGGTACCGGTCCTAGTGGTTTTTCCCTTAACAGGGTTTCCACGTTAAACTCCTTGTGTTATGTGTATCCAGTTCATTACTTTAGTGTTTTACATTCTGCATATGCATTTATGGATTGACTGGTATACTCTGCACATTTACTTAGTATCGATAAATATAGTTTACTGCTTATCAGTTGTCAAGGAGAATAAGGACAGACAAGGTAAACTAACAGATAGTTATTTGTTTCAAATATTTCAAAGGAATGCATCTTCTTGGGACTTAATAATTTGAGAAGTATTGATTAGTGGATTTAATTGGATAAATTTTTGAGGCCACTGATTCACCCCCCCCTCTCAGTTATTACTAACAATTTGTATCAGAGCTTGTGTGCTTAGAAGGAAGGTTTCAAGACCTAAGTGAAAGATCACAAGATGAATAGACGAGATGTGCCCAAGTTGAACAAGGACAACTTTGCTTCATGGCAAAGCAGGATAAAGCTTCTATTATTAGGTATTGGAAATGATGTTACTCAATACTTAGAAATTGAATATGTGTTTCCTACAAGACCATTGACAGTGGATCAATTGAAATTAAAGCATGAACATAACTGCGTGGTTATAGAGCTTTCAGCCTCACTCTTTGATGTTGAATTTGAGGATGTCAAAGATTGCAAAAATGCAAAGACAATGTGGGACAAGTTGAAACTTGTACATGGAGGTGATGAAAATGTTCTGAAAGCCAAGGCAGAAAGCCTTAGAGGAAAGTTTGATGATCTCAGAATGAAAGAAGGTGATAACATCACACAGTACAGCACAAGAATAAAGGAAGTAGTCAATGCTATACGAGGTGTTGGAGGTACACTTGAAGAGGAGACAGTGGTATGTAAAATCCTGAACCTTATTGCCTATATATGCTATTAGAGTCTTTTCTATTCAAGAAATGAGAGCAGTAGAAAATAATATAGTCACTCTTGATAGCCTGATTGGTAGACTGATTTCATTTGAGATGAACAATTTTGATAATAG
>MU227900.1:789267-812655 GCA_018584345.1 Thuja plicata
CTAGAATTAGTCCATACTGATTTATGTGGACCTATGAGGACAAAGAGCTATTATGGAGATAGATATTTTATTCTCTTTGTTGATGATTACTCTATAATGATGACAGTCATGTTTTTAAAAGAAAAATATGAAGCATTCAAGATGTTTAAATGGTATAAGGCTATGGTAGAAAAAAAAAGTGGTAAGGATCTAAAATGTTTGAGATCAGATAGAGGAGGAGAATTTATATTAGATGAGTTCATTAATTTTTGTAATGAGCATGGTATAAAAAGATATGTTTCTACACCAAGAACACCACAACAAAATGGGATTGCTGAGAGAAGGAATAGATCAATAGTTGATTGTGCAAGAACACTGATGATAGAGAAGGACATCACTCAGATATTCTGGAGGGAATCTATTAGCACTGTTGTTTACACACTTAACATAGTACAATTAAGAAAGGACTCAAAGAAGACTCCTTATGAGCTATGGTATGGTAAAACACCCAATGTAAGTTACTTCAAAATTTTTGGCAATCAATGTTAAGTCTTAAAAGATCAAAGAAATGGAAAGCTTGAAGCCAAAAGTGATGAAGGTATTTTTTTGGTGTATTCTACCAAAAGCAAAGCTTTTAAATATCTAATCAAGGCTTCTAACAAAATAGTTGAGAGTGCAAATGTAAAGATTGAGGAGTTTGCAGAGAAGAATGAGCTGGAAAGCACAAAAGAACCAGAAGACTAGAACAAATTTGTATACTGTGAAGAACCCACAACTCTACCCGAGCAACGTTGCATAAATCTAGAACAACAGAATGTTGCAACCGACGGTCAAGATGTTGTTACTGATGGTCAAGATAATGATAAAGATAATGTGCAAGGTAATGAAGATCAAGATGATATGCAAAGAGCTATACCTATACTTGCAAGATATGTAAGAAGGAACCATCCAGAGGACTAGATCATAGGAGATAAGAAAGCTGGTACAACAACAAGGAGTAAGTCTTTAAACTCAAATCGCTTAATTTGTGAGTTTGAACCAAAGTCTATCAATGCTGCACTAGATAATGAAGAATGGATAAGTGCTATGAATGATGAGATTGAATAGATTGAAAAGAATAAGACATGGTCACTTGTGCCAAGATCAGATGACAAGAATGTCATCGATACAAAATGGATATTCAGGAACAAACTGAACGAGAATGGAGAAGTCACAAGGAACAAAGAAAGACTAGTATGCAAGGGGTATGCACAAGAAGAAGGTATAGACTATGGAGAAAAATTTGTACCCATTGCTAGGCTAGAAGCATTAAGAATTCTACTTGCTTATGCTGCATACAAAGGATTCAAAGTATATCAAATGGACGTCAAGTCAACGTTCCTAAATGGAATACTTGAAGAAGAGGTATACATTGAACAACCAGAAGGGTTTGTGGATCCAGACAAGAGGAACATGGTATGTAGACTTCACAAAGCCTTGTATGGATTAAAACAAGATCCCAGAGCCTGGTATGAAAGACCTCATTCCTATCTAATAAGTATTGGATTCATAAGGACTAGTGAAAATAGTAATCTTTATTTGAAAGAAGATACTAATGCTAACACTTTGATTGCTGAAATATTTGTTGATGACATCATACTTGGAGGCAATGATATGCTATGTAAATCATTTGCTAATGAGATGAGAAAGGAATTTGAGATGTCTATGTTTGGATAAATCAAGTTCTTTCTTGGTCTACAGATCATTCAACAAAGTGAAGGTATTTTCATAACACAATCCAAATACATCAAAGAAGTTCTGAAAATATTCAAGATGGAAGATTCCAAACCTGTTGGAACACTGATGGCTACTGGATGCAAATTAACAAAACAAGACAAGACAACAGAGGTAAATCAGACTCTATACAGATCCATGATAGAAAAACTCATGTATGTTGTACACACTAGACTAGATATTGCACATGCAGTAGGAATTGTTGCTAGATTTTCTGCTAACCCCAGGGAACCACATATAACTACTGTGAAAAGAATTCTAAGATATCTGAAGAATACTGAGAAATTTGGCTTATGGTATAAAAGAGAAGGCAAATTTGAACTAAAAGTGTTTACCAATGCTGATTGGGCTGAAAATCTTGATGACTGGAAGAGCACAACTGAAGGAGCATTTTTTATGGGTGATAGACTTGTCAGATGGATTAGCAAGAAGCAAGGATGTGTTATGCCCTAAATCCCCATCCCTACATTTTGTGTGCAAAATGTTGGGTCCCCCTTTTTCTTTTTTCTTTTTGCTTTTCTTTTGTTTTTGCTTGCGGCTTTGCCTTGTCTTCCTTTTCCTTTTGCTTTCTTTCTCTGGGGTTTTCTTCCCCGGTGTGTGTTGTTTTCTTGGTTTGGTTTTCTCCTCTGGGAATCCAGTCCCGGAGGTTCTTTTGTTGGAAGCTGGATTATGGACCCCAAAATTCTTCGCTATGATGTTCTTAAGAATATCATCACAGGGAATCCCCAGGCTCGGAGTCCAGAGGTTTCACTCATCTGGGAATGGCCAGAAGGAGGAGGATTACTTTTACTGCGGGTATAAATAGAACTTATCTATCATTTTCACACTTACCATGATTAAAACCTTCAAGCACTTAGAGAAAATTAAAGAGCGATTTCAAAGCGATTAGCAGAGCATTTGCAGAGAGTTTGTGATAATCAAAGCTTAATACCTTTTGTTGTTCTTAGACAAGTGCAAGTGCTTCGTGGTGGTGATTGTGACAGCTTGATGTCTCGAGTTGTTGTAGAGTTCCCTTGGTAATCCTTCCTTTTCCTCTGCCTTCTACATTCTTAGGTTGGTGTTTTTACCTTCCCTCCTCTCTGTTTTGCTTCTACTTTCTAGTTTTTCTTTGGGTTTTCTTGGTTTTGTTTGTTTTGTTTTATTTCGTTTCTCGGTTGTGTCTGGTCTTTCATTTCTGGTTTTGCTGCCTTTTGGTGGGTTAGCTCTATTGAAGGGTTGTCTACCCTCTGTGCAGAATTTGTTTGTCTATAAATCTATAAATTGCATAAATAATGTAAATAGTTGTATATATGTGTTTTTCTATGTCTGGTTTTCCCCGCGGGAGTCGTCCTGTGTGCATATTCATGTATATATTTGCATATCTATAGATAACCCTTGTATATCTCCTCATATCCATGTATATATCCCTTGAATCTATGTATATCCTTCTAGGTGGCTTGACAAGCTGGTCAAGTCGCCTTTACTTCTAGTTTTTCGCCTCCAAGCTTGCTTCGAGGCAGAAAACCACCTGTTTGAAACTTGGCTCTTGGCCGGTTTCAAACAGGTGGTTTTCTCTCTCCTCCATCAAGGCTGTCAGAGCCTCATTTATTTCCCATGTGTTTAATTACTTCTAGCCAAGTGGCTTTCCCTTTTCACGTGTTTAGACAGTTGGCTCCGCCGTCATCGCCATCACATCTATTTAATGCCAACGCACGCGGTGCCTGTGTGGGCTCAACAACTTACCTTTTTCATTCTTTCTTGCTAATGGTCATTTCTCCAAGCCTCGGGTCCTTCACCACCATCCATCCTGTGTCCTTACCAAGTGTGATAAAATCCCCAAACCCGGATGTGTAATGAAGATTGTGTGTTTTGCTTTTTGGTTACTTTAACATGATAGTAATTTTTCAGGGGAAGAAAACATCACGGTGGTAAGTTCTCCAGACTCTGGGATAATTATTTTTGATGAGTATATTCTGATGATCGCTTTTCCTGGAAGGTTCCCAGACTTCATATTCCAAAATGTCTGAAGCATCAGCATCATCTCCTCCCGAAAGCCTGGAACTGCCAACCGCAACAGAGACTAGGGCCACCGCAAAGTCAAAGATGGAGAAGGCCCTGGCAAAGCTGCCCCTCACCATGAAGTTTGTACAAGACAATGAGATTGTGGGCTCAAAGATTGAGTCCAAGGTAAAACTGATGACTAACACCACTATCAGAACCTGGGTAGAAATGCATGCCTTGGTAAAAATCATGCACATCCAGTGACAGGCTGGAGATCCCTTGGCGATCAACTTTGGGAACTCTGGAATCCTCTAGGCAGCTTGCTTCCTATGCTCCGTGCAATCTCTGGAGCTTATTCTAACACTGGCAAGCCACTACAACTCTTTTGTCTGGGCCGTTATGCTCGCGGCCGTGGAACCCATAGGATACCCCACTCCATTGGTGTCTCTCAACCTAGTCACATTTCAAGAAGGCCTGGGGATCCCACAATTTGCCAAGGCCTCAGTGGTAACAAGGATTGATGCCTTGAAGAAGTTTACACAACTGGATGATGCTGCCCGGGTATACATGAATACACATTGGCTCAAGGTCCCAAAGAGGGACCCAAAAAGAATGAAGTTAGAGATTCCCCACTCCAAATTTAAAGAAAGCATCCAGATGGGGATGATAGCATTGGCCTAGGTCTTCGGGCAACCCTCCACACAGGAATTTGTAAAATGGATGTACTATTTCCTCTTCGGCATCGCCACCAAGGAGGGATTCTTCGACTGGGCTACCATAATTTCCAACCATGTCAACTCTGGGTTCTGGCAGCTAGACCAAAAGAAGAAGTTTTTTATGTCTTCTTATGTTTTCTAGGCCCTGGTACAGCAAAGGCCCCACTCCAACAGCCTGCTCACTGACGTAGTACTCGAGATTGGCCTGGGACAAAAGGAGCTGTGGGACCATTTCCCACAAATTTAATGGGAAGCCAGTTTCCCTAGTTACTGCCAGGTAAATGACATGTTCATTTACTATCATCTGCTTACACCAACCTGGGATGCTGGATACTGCTTGTTCACCGAGGCGATGAAATTGGTTAGTAGTTATGGACACTACTATATTCAATTCTAATAGAACTCATACATTAGGGTCGTCGGCTTCTCTGGGAAACCCTACTTGTTGCCCAGGCATTGTGGGGACAAGATCGTGTTGCTAGAATATTGCTGACAAATAATGGAGCTACATACCTTCTTGGCCCACAAGAAGGTCCCCAACATCTCATTCCAGATCTCCTGTGAGAACTACACATGCAGTCTGGCCACTGCGAAGGAGGTAGATAATGAGCTAAAGAGTTATAACTTGCAATAATTCTATCCGGCGTGAAATTTTTTTGATCCGCATGGCTAAATTGCAACGACACTACCCCGGGCTTCAGAGCCCCAACGAATACATATGGAGGACTTCTGGGTAGATTACCAAGATGATGTGGATGTGCGGAGCAGGCATTATGTCAGAATAACTGCCAGAATGATACAGAAGCTCCAGCTCTAGAAATTCCCAACCGACTTCTCAAACACCGCCCCCACTAAGGATCCCCAGTACAAAGAAAAGGGGATCGATAAAAGGGCCCTCCCACCAGTCAACTGGGATGCCCAGGAGGAGCCTACAATCAAAGACTTCACTCAGGAAATAGTAGAGCGAAGCCATGCCTACTTCAAGAAGGTGTGCCCCAGGAGTACCTGCTGACCGGCCCAGCCGGTGCCAAAGATAACACTGCCACCGATACCAAGATTGACCCCAGGGGCCAGGACTTCTTCGCGGGGCATAGACAAAGGAAAGAAAATAGATACATCCCCTTCTGCACAAGGAGTCCCAATAGCCAAGAAAATAAAGTAGTTGATGGTAGCCTCCCAACAAATGAGGGAGCAGTTAATCACAAAGTTGGCCACTCCACCACTAATGACCGGGTCACTTCGTCCTCCTTCTTCCTCGTCATTAGTAGCCTTAATGGTCAAGGCGATGGGGGTGGATCCGCTGGAAGCAGCAGAAATAAAAGATGTAGGACCCCCTCTGGTCACCTGAAGGAAGAAGAAGCACATACAACAGCCCAAGGCAGAACCAACGCTGATGGCTTCCCTCCCTAGAGAAGTAGAGATCCTTTCTTCCAGTTCCCTATAGCCGGAGAAAGAAACAGAGCCTACAGAAGTCCCAGCCAGTCCCCCTCCTGAAGAAGAGTTTGATGTATTTATGACCGATGAGTTTAGAAATTTGTAGGAGGGTGACACACAAGAAGGGATAGAAGTCCCGAGGGCTGGGCAAGAAGCTGCAGAACAAGAAGAGCAAAAAACAAAAGAAAAGGAGCCAGAACCGGAGATTATCTCTAGGGCTCAAGCAACACAAGGTCTGAGAGTAGACCAACAACAACCAAGTGAATAAATGGCATCTACTGGGGGACCTAGACCCGGACCTTCGGGAGCAACCGTAACCCTAGTCGTCATGTTCCAGGGGCCACTCCCAGGATCCTCTTTTGGGTAGGTGATAACAGCGGCCCAAACTTTGAACCTTGGCCCGACACCTCCCCTACTGCCAATAGAAGAAGAAATTCTGGCAGAAGAAGAAAAATAAGAAGAGTAGCTCGAAGAAGAAATCCTTGAGGAAGCCTACCAGGGTCCAGACCCAATGCTAAATGTACAAGACCAGGCTGAGGAGATGGAGATTGAAAAGAACATCGCTGCAGAGGAAGTTGAGGCAGAGAGGGGAACGGATGAAGTTCACATTAAAGAAGAGCAACAGCCACCGGACACTGGGAGAGAATTGGGAGAAAAAATTCTAGCAGGAAGGCCACCTCTCCCACCCCAGTGGCTAATAGAAAGTAGAAAGAGAAAATCTCAATCCGCCCCAGTGATTCCTCCCTCCCTGGCCAAAATGATGGCCCTAGCCCAGGCCCTGCCAAAGGTGAAGAAGGCCCGGAAGTTCATACTCTATGAACTAGGCCAGGCGGAGAAATAGTTTCCATTGTGGCAATGCCTCCCCTAAATGGCAATGAAGCAACTGTAGACCCCGCAGATTACAATGTTGCAGAGGTATCCCTGGGAAAAAGGGGAAAGCAGGGCGAGGTAGATTTGTTGAAGGAAGCAGCAAGGGCAGTGGAGGCCCGATATGAAAAGGAGGCCCAGAGGCTAAAACCAGAGAAAGAAAAGAATGCAAACCTTATGGGGTTGCTTATTGAGCTAGCCCAATCCATCAATGCCACTCGTCTGAAAACCTCTACAGTAGAAGAATTACCACAGAGCAACATAGACTCCCTGCAAGTAATGAAAAAGAAAGCCCAAGCAGTGGATGAGTGGATCGCCCTGCAAATAGAAAACACCCAACATTTTCTGGTGTCCACCCTCTCGGATCTATACTTGGTCTGGAAAGTCATTCATCAAGTGGAAGCGCTTATTGAGCAGTGGGAGAGTGACACCAAAAATTACCAAGCGTGGAAGGTAGAGCTCGAAGAGCTCCTCACCTTGGGAGAAGATATAATTTCTGAATCTAGAATTTTGGGTGAGGAATCATTTGATTTTGTAAGGACTTAGCATGCTAGACTTGACCTCACATTGGAGGTAACCAAGCAACTGGTAGAGTCCTTGCAAGAGAAGGTAAATGCTGTAAAGTATCCTTCTAATTTATACAATTCTTATGTAATAAAGATTTCTGGGGCTGATCCCCTTAGTAAAGATACATACACCCCCGAAGATTCAGTTTTAGAGAGTTTTGATGAAAAGTGAACTCCCGGTATCAATCCCCAGAGGGGATAGATGGGGCCCAGATGGAAAAATTCACCAAAATGATACTTAAGGGAAATGATGCGGCGAGGATGGCAGATGAATTCAAAGAAAATATTTCAGACCTGGGGGAACAAATTGAAGTCACCAAACACAGAAGGGCTAGCCTGAAAGGGATAGATGAAGATGGCATTTCCCGCCTCCTACAGGCTTTCAATGACAATCAACAACCTTGAACTTTCCTTGGAGGCCAGGGAAAAACTCACATTGAGTATTCTTTATTCTTTTTGGGACATAAGTTCCCAGATCTTGGAGTCCTAGATCCAAAGTTTTGTATTCTTTAAAGTGATCTGTGTCCCGGTCCCCGAGGCTAACCGGTCACTTTCAGAGGTGGTTAATAAAGACTGTCAGAAGGTAGTTGGGCACATCAAGAGGCGTCGGCTTGGTAGTTAGTTTTCTGACAGGGTGGTCTTCTCGAGGCACTGCTTAGAGGTACACCTGGCACATTGGAGACAGGGTGCCACTTTTCCCATTTATGAGGCATGTAGCCTCGGTCCCCGAGGGACCTTCTTCCTTATTTCTCCCTTCTAGCTCTCTTCTCAAGACTGATTCTTCCAATGTATATTCTTATCTTATTCTTCTGACATGACAAACCTATTCTATCTCTAGGTCTTTTGTAGGGTGGCACAGGTAGTACCGGCCCCTGGATATTGTATTTTATTAAAACCTGATGTAAATAGGGTTAGGGTTGAGAGTTGTATAAATAGGCAGATCAGCCCATTTTCAAAGGGGAAAATTGATGATTTTGTTATCCCTAGCAATAGTGAAAGTAATTTCTGAGTTTAAGTAGCAGAGCTCAATGCTCCATTGTTCTGTTCTCATTAGTTAGATGCTCCCCTGGAGCCACCATTGTATCACGCACCAGTGCTTGCTGGAAGGGATATTAATAAAGAAGGAAGAATTATCGGCAATGATGTTGTCAGCATTCTTTCTTCTAAGTTAATAGTATTTCATGTTTTGATGTTCTTTATGTCCTTTGCTCTGATATGTTAAAGTAGATTAATGACCTCTTTACTCCCGCTATCGATAAAATGCTAGCTGATGGTTATGTATTTTTTCAGTATTTAGTGTAGTCTTTCAGAGTATTGTTGATGTTCTAGACATTTTAGCATGACTATAGTTAGATGAAATTCTTCTAACCCTGCAGGATCTTTTTTCATTTTATTTGCTAAGTGTAGAATGCTCTGGGAAATCCTTACTATATTGAATCTCTAGAAGAATGAGTTGAAAAAAAAAAACTAGCTATCCCCCTCGAAAATAGTCACCTCTCCCAACCGAGCCCCGCACCGTCGTGACCCAACACCTAGGTGCTTGAAGGTCCAGAGAATATATTTCTCCCGGACAACCTTTGCAGGTGGAGTTGGCTGGTATCTCTAGAGCCCGGTGACAACTTATGACTATCGGCAGACCCGGTCAGCAAAACCTCATCAACAGAAACTGGCGCTATAAGGAGGGCATGAACTCATCCCCTTCCAGAGATTCTAATTTTACACCTTCCGAGGGTTCCTCAAGTTGTAATTTTAAGCGACAAGCCTTTAGCAAGATTGGGTCTTTTTCCCCAGCTAAATTTGAGAGAATCCTTAGATCTGCCCCTGATCCTGAGAAATTTTTTGAACTCGAGCATCCCGCTCAAAAGAAGCAAACCTCAAAAATCACACCAGCCACTATTGTCTAGGGATCTACTATACCTCCGAATACCCAAACTCCCTAGATAGTCCCAGGAACTAGTACCCAAACTACCCAGCATATAGTTCCCCCAATGGCTGCATACTTCAGAAACACCGGGTCCCTAATGGGCACTTTTCTGGGTGCAATCAACGACTTACCCTTCCACCCAGAGAAAATTTGCCCACGATATGAGCATTTAAGCTCACGAACCGCAGAAGAACACTTACAGGCATACAAAGATGCCATGAACCGACACTGGATCCAACATGAAGATGTTGTGACTTGGATGTTTCCCTTGTCTTTGGGACAAAGTGAGTTGAACTGGTACCTTAACCTTCCTGCCAACTCCATAAACACTTGGCAGGATATGAAGGACGCCTTTCTGGCTGCCTTTCGCATGCATGTGGACCCTGCCTGGTCCCATAGCCAGTTCATCTCCATTAGAAAGGAACCCAATGAACCTCTTGCAGCATTCAACCATAGGTTCCAGCGTGCCTTGAAGCGGTGCATGGGCCCCTTCATTCCATCCCCAGAAGTAACCATACAGACCTATCTCAATGCGATGGACCCTTTCATTGCCACTCTCCTTTGGAGAACCACCACCGTGGGCGACCGGGACACTTTGGCAAAAGTCTACAACCTAGCCTTAGAACTGTCCTATGGTCTCAACAAATCTCCGGGTAGGATTAAATAGAACACACCTTTCAACATGGTCCCCGGCAAAACTGCATATGCCAGGGGATACAATCCCAATCTTGCAATAGGTGCCCCTTCGATGGCAATGAATCCCCTACCACCCTTGATAGACCAATAGGCACGATACATTTACCCAGGCCAGACCCAGATGGCGCCAGGTCTGGAGGTCTTCCCTTGGAATCAACCACAGCAGGCACAACAAACTCAGACACAACCGTCCAGAGTGCCATTCTTCTAGTCATTCGTGGCTGGAGGATTGCAGCCCTCGACTCTGGCTAATACTTCTGCCTTCCCGAGAAGCCAACAACAATCACAGCCATCACATTGTGACCCTAACACTCAGTTGACTATCGAGGTCGAATCCCTCCAGCAAATGCTGTCCACTTTGACTATGGACATGTGTCAACTGAACGCGGGATCTTACGCACCCCAAAATTCAAATTCCCAAAGGAGAAATATCTTCTCCGGCCAACGAAACAATAATGCTAGGGGAAGAAACTTCAACAACGGGCCTAGGCCCAACCAACAATAGTGGAATAATAATGCTAACACTAGAGGCCCACCTCCGAACTAAAATGCTAACCAAAATGGCGCTGGACCATCTCATTTTACACCAGTCGCAGACTTCTAGCCCATGACTAACTGGTGTAGACTACACGATATGGGTTCGCACAATGAGGTGAATTGTGCCACTTTGCAGAAAGTCATCATGATCTCCCAGCTAGACAGGCAGTAATCGCATGATACCACTCCCCCTAAGCCCCTTGTCCAAGAAACAACCCACAGTGCCTTCACCTGTGATACTATCTTCTTCGGAACTTTCAGAGAGGATGAAGAGGAATCTGAACTGCAGGGATTCTTTGATGAATCTATCCCACCCTTTGAGGCCAACGCCTTTACTAACCTGCGGACTCCATATAATACCCAGAGTCAGGCTAGTAAATGACCAACCTACACGCCCATACCTCCTACCAAAGATACTCCTCCTCCCCAGAATAACTCAATTGATCGACCCGTCCCTCTGAAAGGTCCTAGCCCTAACCAAGAAAAAGACCTTACCAAGGAAAATCACCCGTTCCTTGGAGGAAGGTTCGATATTACGAAGGCGTTAGAGCAGACCACCAACTCTATGACCTTAATGGAGGTTTTGTTAAATTGCCCAGAGTAGAAGAAGTCTCTTTTGAAGCTCTTAGGGAATCCGGAAGTAGTTAGCCGCCCACCCAAGACTGTCTCCTTCGAAGATGCTTATGCGGCTGTCTTTCGGGGAAATAATAAAGATCTGCCTTTCTTACTAGGCCTGAACATTTATGGCAAAAATATACACAACTACTTAGTAGACTCCAGAGCTTCGGGCAATATCATGCCCCTGACCATTTTCCAGAAGCTTGGACTCCACCCCACCCCCTTTAATGGCGCAGTAATCCAGCTTGATAAGACGGCTGTAAAAATGGTGGGAGAATTAAAGAACATCCGGATACATCTTATCCAGGACCCCAGGATAGCCAGCATCATCAACATCCAAGTGGTGGACATCCCAGAGACCTACGGGATGTTACTAAGTCAGAATTGGTCTAAGTCCTTAAATGGATACTTTTTGACCAACTTCACCCATTTATGGCTTCCGTGGGAAGGAGAATCAAACAAGATCCGGGTTGAAAGTGAACCCTAGATGAAACAGGCCCTTACAGAGGTTGGAAGGGTTAATGAAGTCCTCTTCACCGAGACTTCTCTGGGGGTGTACCGACCTCTTGAAATCTTAACATTCAATTTTATCACCAGAGAGGATCCTATCTTGCTGTAGAGAACACTGGACTTTGAAGAAAAGGTGAGAATGGAAGTTGATTCTCAAGGCGTCACAACGACCCTTGCCACACTCCTGTCCGGCACTTAGTGTCAGGTGCACTACCAAAAACATTCAGAGCTAGAGTGTGAGCCATGCCTCTCGATCGCTAACGAGCAACTCGATACCTTTCAGAATAAACATACAATAGATTCCTCGGGACCCAGTGATCCTATAGGATGCGCTTCTTTGATGCCATCTCCTAGGGAATCCCAAGTTGAAACACCTCTGGAGGTAGACTCTACTTTCACGCCGATGATCCAGGAGAAAATCCCTGAGTCTCCCAGCCATAATCCAAAGAAAACTACTCTATCCTTGCCCTAGATTACAAATAATGACTTATGGACCCTTAAGTTTGATGGATCCAAATCCAAACAAGGCTGTGGGGCTGGGGTAGAATTAATCAACCCGCGAGGGAAATCCTTCCTCGCATCCTACAGACTGCAGTTTAACTGTACAAACAATGTTACAAAGTACGAGGCTTTGGTCCTTGGACTCTTATTTTCTCTAAGGAAAGGTATCACCCGCCTCTGGGGTCTGGGTGATTCTGAGTTGATTGTTAAACAAGTCTGGAGTCAATACACATGTCATGATAAAAGGCTGGCCACATACCGCAACCGGGCTTGGAGCCTTATTGAAGATTTTGATGCCTTCGACATTGATCTTATTCCCTAGTGATAGAATTATGTCCAGGATGCCCTTGCCATTTCTGCTAGCACGCTTGAGCTGATGGCCGGCTCACGACTCTGAAGATTTTCAGTTGAGATGGTCCCCACCCCTTCCATTCTAGATAATGTCACCCACTTTCAGGTTTTTGAAGATGATCAACATATCCTGGCCTTCATGGTAAACGTTGGTGTCTTTGAGGATCAGATAGTGGAGGAACGAGACCACGATGATGCTGGGCAGGGTGATGAAGACAATGGGATCATGGACTTGCCCACTAACACCATCCCCAAGTGGATGGTTGTGCTGAAATGAATCTTTGACTTGGACCCCTGGGCCCGTGAAAAGGTGCCATCCTCCTCTAAGGGAGAAAATTTTAAAAAAGTTAACATCGGCTAGCCCAGTGAAGAAAAGATCATTCACATCGGTACCTCCTGTTCCCCTGCGGAAAAGGAGAAGATTCTCACGGTCCTCTGAGAATACATCGATGTAATTGCTTGGGGTTATGAAGACTTAAAGACATATGATACATCCATCATGACCCACACTATTCCTCTAAAACCTGATGCTAAGCCTTTTCGGCAAAAGCAAAGGCCAGTCAACCCCCTAATAGAGCCTCTGATTCGCCAAGAGGTAAAAAAACTGTTGTCCGCCCAGATAATCTTCCCAATCAGGAACACTACATGGGTTGCCAACATGGTCCCTGTCAGGAAGAAAAATGGTGAGATCCGCCTTTGTGTAGATTTCCAAAATTTGAACAAGGTCTCCAAGAAAGATAACTACCCTCTCCCCTCATTGGATGAGGTGTTGTAGATAGTAAATAGATCCTAGATGATGTCTTTCTTGGATGGATACTCGGGATATAATCAGGTCATGGTCAAGTATGAGGATAGAGAGAAAACAACATTTACCACCAAGTGGAGAATGTTTGCACGTAGAAGGATGCCCTTCGGTTTAATCAACGCAGGGGCTATATTTCAGAAGGCCATGGACATTGCGTTCGAGGGCCTTGTAAATTGGTGCATAATCATCTATATGGATGATTTAACCATCTTTTCCTGGGACAGGCGTGATCATCCTTCCCACCTCGCTCAAATCTGCGAGAGATGTCGATGGTATGGAATATCCCTCAACCCCAAGAAGTGCATATTCAGGGTCACCGAGGGGAAGTTGCTCGGGCATATTGTCTCTAAAAAGGGTATATCCATAGACCCTGATAGATTTGAGGCATTACTGAACTTACAAATGCTTGGCAGCAAGAAAGAAATGCGATCCTTCTTCAGAAAAATCAACTTTGTGCGATGATTCATCACGGGATTCACAGAAATAGTTAAACAACTCAATGAGATGATGAAGAAGGATACCAAGATTGAGTGGAGTCCTGAAAAAAAGTGGATGTTTTCCCAAATAAAACAAATGATAACGGAGGCACCTGTCCTGGCTAGTCTAGACTATTCCCTTCCATTTTACATTTATTCATTTGCTTCATCGCATTTTGTCATGGCGGTGTTAGCCCAAAGAGTTGAAGGGGAGGAACGGCCAATAGCTTTCATGAGCTCCCCCTTTAAGAATGCCAAAGTCTGGTATTCACCACTAGAAAAATAGGTCTTTTCTCTAGTTCGCGCCGTGAAGAAATTCTGGCATTATATCCTCCGGAGTAAAGTGCATGCTATTATTCTGGACCAGGCTGTTAAATCTCTGCTAATGTAGAGTGAATTGGGTGAGAGATGGGGGAAATGGATGGCCATCCTCCAGGAATATGACTTAGAGATGTAGCCCATGAAGATATTCTGAGGCTAGGGACTAAGTCAGGCAATGGCCCAAGAAACTCCCCACATAGAATGTCAGACTTACATGGTGGAGTCCATTACCCGAGATCCATGGTACACCGATCTAGTATACTTGCTACTAAACAACAAATGCCTGAAGGGATTACCTTCCCACAAACGCTGCACCTTGCGGATGAAAAGCGCCCACTTCATGATCAAAAACTCTGCGCTTTACCACAGAAACTATGAGGGAGTGTACCTCCGGTGCATCGACAGGAACCAAGCTGTGAAAATAATCGATGAATTCCATGGATAGTTTAGAATTGGGCATGGCTCATTCGATGCCACTGCTCATCAGATCCTTTAGGTTAGATATTATTGGCCCTGCATATTCAAAGACGTCTACACTCATGTTAAGAAATGCCATACTTGTCAAACTATAGCACACCGTGAGCGTAACCCAGCCATGCCTCTACAATCAGTCTATGAGGCTAGACCCTTTGCCCAGTGGGCATTTGACTTCATCGGAGAAATTAACCCCAACTCATCCGCTAACCACCGATACATTCTAACTGCTACTGATTACTGCACTCAGTGGTCTGAAGCTATACCTTGCAAAAACAACATGGTAGACATAGTTATCAAGTTTTTGGAAGAAAACATCGTCACTAGGTTTGGAATGCCCTTTGCTTTAGTATGTGATAATGGTCTGACATTTTCTTCAGCACAGTTACTCGAATGGACCTACAATCAAAAGATCACTTTGAAGTTCTCCAGCAATTATTACCCCTAGAGAAATGGTGTTGCTGAATCAACAAACAAGAATCTGCTTGAAGTGATCAAACATTTGTTAGAACAAAATCCCTGATATTGGCATCAAAAGTTGAAATTCACCCTCTGGGTAGATCGTATTCGCATCAAGGCTGCCTAGGGGACTTCCCCGTTCCACCTGGTTTATTGTCAAAACCCTGTATTCCTAGTCAACTGAAAGATCCTAGTTTTACAGTTTATGCATAAATTCAACAACAGGGACAACATCATGGAGGTTTGACTTTTGAATTTGGTGCGAATGGAAGAACAGCGAGACGTGGCTCTCGAACATTTTGCACGTCATCAAGCAGTGGTAAAATGATGGTTTGACAGAAGAGCCTAATACAAGGCTTTTCAGATCTCAGACCTAGTCCTGTTGTGGGACAAGGCCTAGGAGAAGAAAGGGAAGCACACCAAGTTCCAACGGCTCTGGCTCAGACCATACCGGATCTTAGAAATCTGCGGGGCAAATACTTACCATCTTAACACTCTGACTGGGGAACCTGTTGCATTGCCTATTAATGGGCAGTTCCTCAAACACTATTTTGAATAAGGGTAAGTTTGTCCAGAGTTGTATTATATGTAAATATCCCTTTCGAGTGCCTCGTTACGAGGTGCCCTACCTTGTAAATAGTCTTTCCGACTGTCCTCTAGGATAGTCCCCCTTTTGATATATATATATATTTTTTTCTTTCGGTTTTCCTTTGGTCCTGACATTTTGTCCTGTTTTGTAGGAATTGGAATGCTTCGTATAACTCTGGCCTCTGGTGCAATGTCTATGGCATGGTGAACTTTAAAATCTATCTTTAGCACGGTGGAGTCAGCCCGGTCTCCAGGATTGTTATACGGGTTACGACATATTTTGAGCAACCTCCATTAGGTGTTGTCTCTGGGAGTTTGGCAATCAGTGAAAAAAATAATATAAGGAACAAGTAATCGGACACGCCGAGGATAGATCAGTCGTACTGATTGGTTGACCCAGGTCTGAAAATCTAAAGAAATTCTCCCTGGGTCCGGGGTTTTATCCTCTCTTCAAACATCCAAAAATAGGTGGATAGGTGAAAGAAGTACCTCCATTAAATTTATCTAAGCTTAAGCTTAATGGTGAAAGGAGTACCGCCTTCCCCACCCAGAAACAAGAAAAATAACATGAGGAAAAGCGGGACAAAACTACTATCTCTGGGGGAAGCTAGCGAATTGATGACTGGTTCGATGTAATTAGTGCCTCCTCTCTATCCCTCCTAGAGGTCATCAGCTTGATTTCCTTCCAAAGCACACACGACACCACTGATGAAGGGCTACAGACTAACTCGAGTGTGGTCGGGTTCCCTTAGACATGTTACTCTTTGCCTACCAGATGCTTCGGGGGGCGGCTTGTTCCAGTTGTGCTAACCAGAGATTCTATTATTCTCAAATGTGCTAAGGTATTTGTCCTAGATAGTCACCATTTGTTATTCCCTACATCGCCATCCCTACATTTTCTGTGCAAAATGTTGGGTCCCCCGTTTTTTTTTTTTTGCTTTTGTTTTATTTTTGCTTGCGGCTTTGCCTTGTCTTCCTTTTCCTTTTGCTTTCTTTCTTCGGGGTTTTCTTCCCTGGTGTGTGTTATTTTCTTGGTTTGGTTTTCTCCTCTGCGACTCCGGTCCTGGAGGTTCTTTTGTTGGAAGCCAGATTCTGGACCCCGAGATTCTTCGCTATGATGTTCTTAAGAATATCATCACAGGGAATCTCCAGGCCCGGAGTCCGGAAGTTTTGCTCGTTTGGGAATGGCCGGAAGGAGCAGGATTACTTTTACCGCAGGTATAAATAGAACTTATCTGTCATTTTCACACTTACCACGATTAAAACCTTCAAGCACTTAGAGAAAATTAAAGAGTGATTTCAAAGCGATTAGTAGAGCATTTGCAGAGAGTTTGTAATAATCAAAGCTTAATACCTTTTGTTGTTCCTAGGCAAGTGCAAGTGCTTCATGGTGGTGATTGTGATAGCTTGATGACTCGAGTTGTTGTAGAGTTCCCTCGGTAATCTTTCCTTTTCCTCCACCTTCTGCGTTCTCAGGTTGGTGTTTCTGCCTTCCCTCCTCTCTGTTTTGCTTCTACTTTCTAGTTTTTCTTTGAGTTTGCTTGGTTTTATTTAATTTGTTTTGTTTCATTTCTTGGTCGTGTCTATTCTTTCATTTCTGGTTTTGCCGCCTATTGGTGGGTCGGCTCTGCCAGAGGGTTGTCCGCCCTCTATGCAGAAGTTGTTTGTCTGTAAGTCTATAAATTGCGTAAATAATGTAAATGGTTGTATATATGCATTTTGCTGTGTCTGGTTTTCCCCGCGGGGGTCGTCCCATGTGCATATTCATGTATATATGTGCATATCTATAGATAATCATTATATATCTCCTTGTCTCCATGTATATATCCCTTGGCTCTATGTATATCCTTTCAGGTGGCTTGACAAGCTGGTCGAGTCACCTTTACTTCTGATTTTTTGCCTCCAAGCTTGCTTCGAGGCAGAAAACCACCTGTTTGAAACTTGGCTCTCGGCCAATTTTAAATAGGCAGTTTTCTCTCTCCTCCATCAAGGCTGTCAGAGCCTCATTTATTTCCCATGCGCGCAATTACTTCCAGCCAAGTGGCTTTCCCTTTTTTCTTGTTTGGACAGTTGGCTCCACCGTCGTCGCCATCACATCCATTTAATACCAACGCACGCGGTGCCCGCGTGGGCTCAACAACTTACCTTTTTCATTCTTTCTTGCTAATGGTCATTTCTCCAAGCCTCAGGTCCTTCACCACCATCCATCCTATGTCCTTACCAAGTGTGATAAAATCCCCAGACCTGGATGTGTAATGAAGATTGTGTGTTTTTCTTTTCAGTTACTTTAACATGATACTAACTTTTTAGCGGAAGCAAACATCATGGTGGTAAGTTCTCCAAACTCTGGGATAATTATTTTCGATGAGTATATTCTGATGGTCACTTTGCCTGGCAGGTTTCCAGACTTCATATTGCAAAATGTCTGAAGCATCAGCATCATCTCCTCTCGAAAGCCCGAAACTGCCAATTGTAACAAAGACTAGGGCCACCGGAAAGTCAAAGATGGAGAAGGCCCTGGCAAAGCTACCCCTCACCATGAAGTTTGTACAAGATAATGAAATTGTGGGCTCAAAGATTGAGTCCAAGGTAAAACTGATGATCGACACCACTGTTGAAACTTGGGTAGAAATGCAGGCCTTGGTAAAAATTATGCACATCCAACGACAGGCTGGAGATCCCTTGGTGATCAACTTTGGAAACTCTAAAATCCTTTAGGCAGCTTGCTTCCCATGCTCCGTGCAATCTCTGGAGCTTATTCTAACACTGGAAAGCCACTACGACTCTAGTGTTCGGGCCGTTATGCTTGCGGCCGTGAAACCCACAGGATACCCCACTCCACTAGTGTCTCTCGACCCAGTCACATTCCAAGTAGGCTTGGGGATCCCACAATTTGCCAAGGCCTCAGTGGTAACAAGGACTGATGCCTTGAAGTAGTTTACACAACTGAAAGATGCTGCCCGGGTATACATGAATACCCATTGGCTCAAGGTCCCAAAGAGGGACCCAAAAAGAATGAAGATAGAGATTCTCCGCTCTGAATTTAAAAAGAGCATCCAGATGGGGATGATAGCATTGGCCTGGGTCTTCGGGCAACCCTGCACCTAGAAATTTGCAAAATGGATGTACTATTTCCTCCTCGGCATCGCCACCAAGAAGGGATTCTTCGACTGGCCTACCATAATTTCCAACCATGTCGACTCCAGGTTCCGGCAGCTGGTCCAAAAGAAGAAGTTCTTTATGTCTTCTTATGTTTTCTAGGCCCTAGCGCAGCAAAGGCCCCACTCCAATGGCCTGCTCACTAACAGAGTACTCAGGATTGGCCCAGGACAAAAGGCGCCATGGGACCATTTCTCACAAATTCAATGGGAAGCCAGTTTCCCCAGTTACTGCTGGGTAAATGACGTGTTCATTTACTATCATCTACTTACACTAATCCGGGATGCCAGATACCACCTGTCCACCGAGGCAATATAATTGGTTAGTAGTTATGGACACTACTATATTCAATTCTAATAGCACTCATACATTAGGGTCACCGGCTTCTCTGAAAAACCCTACTTGTTACCCAGGCATTATAGGGACAAGATCGTGTTGCTGGAATATTTCCAGCGAATAATGAAGCTACATACCTTCTTGGACCATAAGAAGGTCCCCAACATCTCGTTCCCAATCTCCTATGGGAACTACACATGCAGTCTGACCGCTGCGAAGGAGGCAGATAATGAGCTGAAGAGTTATAACTTGCAAAAATTCTATCTGGCGTAGAAGAATTTTGATCCGCACGGCTGAATTGTAACGGCACTGCCCCAGGCTTTAGAGCCCCATCGAATACATATGGAGGACTTCTGGGAAGATTGCCAAGACAATGTGGACATGCAGAGCAGGCATTATGTCAGAATGACTACCAAAATGATGCAGAAGCTCCAGCTCCAGAAATTCCCATTCGACTTCTCAGATGCCACCCCCACTGAGGATCCCCAGTACAAAGAAAAGGGGATCAATAAAAGGGCCCTCCCACTAGTCAACTGGGATTCCCAGGAGGAGCCCACAATCGACGACTTCACTTAGGAAGTAGTAGAGCGAAGCCACGCCTACTTCAAGAAGGTGTGCCCCGGGAGTACCCACCGACCGGCCCAGCCGACGCCAAAGATAACACCGCCGCTGATACCAAGATTGACCCCAGGGGCTGGGACTTCTTCGCGGGGTGTAGACAAAGGAAAGAAAATCGATACATCCCCTTCTATGCAAGGAGTCCCAATAGCCGAGCAAATAAAGCATTCAGTGGTAGCCTCCCAACAAATCAGGGAGCAGTTAATTATGAAGTTGGCCACTCCACCACTAATGGCCAGGCCACTTCGTCCTCCTTCCTCCCCATCATTGGCAGCCTTAATGGTCAAGGCGATGGGGGTGGATCCATTGGAAGCAGTGGCAATAAAAGATGCGGGACCCCCTCTGGTCACCTGAAGAAAGAAGAAACACATACAACAGCCCAAGGTAGAACCAACGTCGGTGGCTTCCCTCCCCAGAGAAGTAGAGATCCTTTCTTCCAGTTCTCTGGAGCTAGAGAAAGAAACAGAGCCTGCGGAAGTCCCGGCCAGTCCCCCTCCTGAAGAAGAGTTTGATGTATTTACGACTGTTGAGTTCAGGAATTTGCAGCAGGGCAACACACGGCCAGAAGGGACAGAAGTCCCGGGGGCTGGGCAAGAAGCTATAGAACAAGAAGAGAAACAAACAAAAGAAAAGGAGCCAGAACTGGAGATTATCTCAAGGGCTCAAGCAACACAAGGTCTGAGAGTGGACCAACAACAACCAAGTGAAAAAATGGCATCTGCTAGGGAACCCAGACCTGGACCTTCGGGAGAAACCGTAACCACAGCCACCACATTCTAGGGGCCACTCCTGGGATCCTCTTTTGGGCAGGTGATAACAGTGGCCCAAACTTTGAATCTTGGCCTGACACCTCCCCTACTGCCGATAAAAGAAGAAATTCTGGCAGAAAAAGAAAAACAAGAAGAGTAGCTCAAAGAAGAAATCCCTGAGGAAGCCTACCAGGGTCCAGACCCAATGCTAGATGTACAGGACTAGGCTAAGGAGATGGAGATTGAAAAGAATGTCACTGCAGAGGAAGTTGAGGCAGGGAGAGGAACGGATGAAGTTCACATTGAAGAAGAGCAACAGCCACCGGACACTGGGAGAGAATCAGGAGAACAAATTCTTGTAGGAAGGCCACCTCTCCCACCCCAGTGGCTTATAGAAAGTAGAAAGAGAAAATCTCAATCCACCCTGGTGATTCCTCCCTCCTTGGCCGAAATGATGGCCCTAGCCCAGGCCCTGCCAAAGGCGAAGAAGGCCGGGATAGTTCATACTCTACGAACTGGGCCAGGCAGAGAAACAGTTGCCATTGTGGCAACGCCTCTCCCAGACACCGATGAAGCAACCGCAGACCCTGCAGATTACAATGTTGCAGAGGTATCCCTGGGCAAAAGGGGAAAGTGGGGTGAGGTAGATTTGCTGAAGGAAGCAGCAAGGGAAGTGGAGGCCCAATATGAAAAGGAGGCCCAGAGGCTCAAAGCGGAGATAGAAAAGAATGCAAACCTTATGGGGTTGCTTATTGAGCTAGCCCGACCCATCAATGCTGCTCCTCCAAAAACCTCCACAGCAGAAGAATTATCGTAGAGCGACATAGACTCCCTACGAGTAATGAAAAAGAAGGCCCAAGCAGTGGATGAGTGGATCACCCTACAAATAAGAAACACCCGACGTTTCCTAGTGTCCACCCTCCCAAACCTATACTTGGCCTGACAAGTCATTCATAAAGTGGAAGTGCTTATTGAGCAGTGGGAGAGTGACACTGAAAATTAGCAAGCGTGGAAGGTAGAGCTTGAAGAGCTCCTCACCTTGGGAGAAGATATAGTTTCCAAATCCAAAATTCTGGGTGAGGAATCATTTGATTTTGTAAGGAATTAGCACGCCAGACTTGACCTCACATTGGAGGTAACCAAGCAACTGGTAGAGTCCTTGCAAGAGAAGGTAAATGTTGTAAAGTATCCTTCTAATTTATACAATTCTTATGTAATAAAGATTTCCAGGGCTGATCCCCTTAGTAAAGATATATACACCCCCAAAGATTCAGTTTTGGGGAGTTTTGATGAAATAGTGAACTCCTGGTATCAATCCCTAGAGGGGATAGATGGGGCCCAGATGGAAAAATTCACCGAAATGATACTTAAGGGCCATGACGTAGTGAGGATGGCAGATGAATTCAAAGAAAATGTTTCAGACCTGGGGGAACAAATTGAAGTCGCCAAACACAGAAGGGATAGCCTGAAAGGGATAGATGAAGATGGCATTTCCCGCCTCCTACAGGCTTTCAATGACAATCAATAGCCTTGAACTTTCCCCGAAGGCCGGGGAAAAACTCACATTGAGTATTCTTTATTCTTTTCGAGACGTAAGTTCCCGGATCCCGAAGTCCCAAATCCAAAGTTTTGTATTCTTTAAAGTGATCTGTGTCCCGGTCCCTGAGGCCGACCGGTCACTTTCAGAGGTGGTTAATAAAGACTATCAGATGGTAGTTGGGCACATCAAGAAGCGTCGGCTTGGTAGTTGGTTTTCTGATAGGGTGGTCTTCTCGAGGTGCTGCTTAGAGTTACACCTAGCACATTGGAGATAGGGTGCCGCTTTTCCCATTTATGAGGTATGTAGCCTCAGTCCCCGAGGGACCTTCTTCCTTCTTTCTTGCTTCTGGCTCTCTTCTCGAGATGGATTCTTCCAATGTATATTCTTATCTTATTCTTCTGACATGACAGACCTATTCTGTCTCCAGGTCTTTTGTAGGGTGGCGCAGGTAGTATCGGCCCCTGGATATTATATTTTATTGAAACCTGATGTAAATAGGGTTAGGGTTAAGATTTGTATAAATAGGAAGATTGACCCATTTCCAAAGGGGCAAAATTGATGATTTTGTTGTCCCTAGCAGTAGCGAAAGTAATTTCTAAGTTTAAGTTGCAGAGCTCAATGCTCCATTGTTCTATTCTCATTAGTTAGATGCTCCCCTAGAGCCACCATTGTATCACGCACCAGTGGTTGCTGGAAGGGATATTAATAAGGAAGGAAGAATTCTCGGCAATGATGTTGTCAGCATTCCTGCTTCTGAGTTAATGGTATTTCATATTTTGATGTTCTTTATGTCCTTTGCTCTGATATGTTAAAGTAGATTAACGACCTCTTTACTCCCACTATCGATAAAATACTAGCTGATGGTTATGTATTTCTTCGGTATTTAGTGTAGTCTTTCAGAGTATTGTTGATGTTCCAGACATTTTAGCATGACTATAGTTAGATGAAATGCTTCTAACCCTGTAGGATCTTTTTTTATTTTATTTGCTAAGTGTAGAATGCTCTAGGAAATCCTTACTATATTGAATCTCCAGAAGAATGAGTTGAAAAAAAAAAAACCAGCTATCCCCCTCAAAAATAGTCACCTCTCCCAACCTAGCCCCGCACCGTCGTGACCCGACACCCAGGTGCTTGAAGGCCCGGAGAATATATTTCTCCCGGACAACCTTTGTAGGCGGAGTTGGCCGGTATCTCTGGAGCCTGGTGACAACTTATGACTGTCGGCGGACCCGGTCAGCAAAACCCCGTCAACAGGATGCATCTCTCAGTCCACTGCAAAAGCAAAATATGTTGCTGCTACTGCAAACTGCTCAAACATTGCATGGATCAAACAATTGCTAGAAGGGATGCATATGAAGATCAAAGAACCAGTGATTATTTATTGTGATAACACCAGTGCAATAAATATTTC
>MU227900.1:813271-853793 GCA_018584345.1 Thuja plicata
GTAATTTGATGAATCTCAACAATTGTATTTCATATTGTATTAGCAATAGTATAGTGTGATAATATAGCATGTTTCCATCAATGTCAAAGGGAGAGATTGATGACATGTAACTGATTAAATGATTGACTATATTAAGTTGAAGATGATGCAGGATATTAAATCAGTTAATGGTTTGTATTGTCATTGATGTCAACTTGATATCATCTATATGGTCATGCAAAAGACTTCAGAGAACCAATGGAATAAAGGTTATGCTTTTAGCAATGCATAAAACTCTAGTATTCACTAAGTGACAAACTACACCGACGGAGTGCACTTCATCGATAAAGACAGAAAAATTCACAGTGACGCCTAAGGAGTAGAAGATAGTGTTTCCCGACAAAGTAGAATCACATGATGCCCGGAGAGTTAAAAATAGTGTTTCCCAACGAGTAAGATCCAATGTTGCCCAACAGACGGAGATCCTGAAGCTAATTAAAGCGACACTGATGGAACTGGAAGTTGTCACCGGTGATGAACTATAGAATTGATCGACAGAATAGAGAGATTAGAAAATGACAAAATATCTAGCTGGCAAAGCTAAAGGATAAAATTAACTAGTTTTTTTATTTGTTTTATTCAACCATAGTTAAGTAAGTGATTTGTACAATTGGAAAGAAAATAACTATGAGATAAATCAAGAGTTAAAGCCATTATTCAATTTGGCTAGATTGTTTTTCACGCCAAGAATCAAGAATCAAGAATCAAGAACCTAGAATTAAGGAAAATAATGTCTAGTTAAGAGACAAGCATAATTCATTCTTAGTGTGCTTAATATGCAATCAGATACATGGGGGAGTGAATTGATAGAAGATGCTGAAGAGAAACTGATGAAGGATTAACTTCATGCAGTCCTAATCAATCAAGCTAAGGGAAAGCTAAAGAATTTTGCAGACACTGACAGACAGAAAGGCACAACATCATAGAGTAGAAAGAGTTAATTACAAAGGAATTATATTGATACATTGATCAGAAAGATATTGTAACTAAATAGATATAAAAATCTGCAATTCAGTTGCATTAGAAACAGTTCATTTTGTTTCAGTTTAACCATTGAAGCATTAAGTCTCTTAACAGGGTAGGACTTAACAGTCTTTTGTAACTAAGGTATATCCTAACAGATTACCAGAAGGTTGACTCATGATAGTAGCACTAGTCTTACCTAAAGCCTATTGACAGTCTAAGAAGGAGGATGATTCAAGGATGGTAGTAAGATTTGCATAGAGCCTATTGACAGTCATGAGACTGATTCAAGGATGGTAGCGTAGATGATAGATACTTAGTGACAGCCTATGTATTGAAAATCCTCTAACAAGGTCACACTTAATAGTGTTTTTGAAACCTTTAATAGGGTTGGATCCTAACAGGGCTCACTTCAGAAGAGTGAAAATTTAGGGTACCGATCCCAGTGGTTTTTCCCTTAACAGGGTTTCCATGTTAAAATACTTGTGTTATGTGTATGGTTTATTACTTTAGTGTTTTACATTCTGCATATGCATTTATGGATTGACTACTATACTCTACACATTTACTAAGTATTGATAAATACAGTTTACTGCTTATCGGTTATCAAGGAGAATAAGGACAGACAAGGTAAACTGATAGACAGTTATTTGTTTCAAATATTTCAAAGGCATGCATCTTGTTGGGACTTAATAATTTGAGAAGTATTGATTAGTGGATTAAATTGGATAAATTTTTGAGGCCACTGATTCACCCCCCCTCTCATTTATTACTAACACAAATAGATGCATCGCTTCACATAGTCGGCTCCACCAAAATTGCCCAAAAGTCACGCTTTGAATGAAACACAATTAGCGCCTTTGGTTAGTTATCTTTGACTCATAACTAAACATAAATCTAAACATGCATATCCCATAGATAGGCGCAACTGAATAATCAATAAAATTACTATCGGCTTTCTGAAAACAATCCTCTAAAACTGTGGCTGGTAAACAAAGTAACATAACTCAACTGTTACTGAACATCTGAATCTGCATGTATGAACAAGGTATTATAACTATGTCTAAAACATAAAAGCAACCGCACAAGGCTTCCATATATTCATACTAAAAAGTGAATATATTTCACTATTGTATACTATATGTTGTCATCAATGACAAACATACAGTCAACTATTTGCACAAAGGCAAATCTCCAACAATCTCCCCCTTTAACATTGATGGCAATATATAATTAAAAACACCATCAATCCAAAAGTGTCTTCTTTGTTTTTGCAATCTTCTCAATATCCTCGTCAAAGGTTCCTTTTCACTGCTTCATCTCCTTTGACTCTATTTTTATTTTCATGACTATATACTCCCCGAGAGTATATGCTCCCCCTTACTATATACTCCCCCTTTGACATCAATGGTAAAGGATGCCAACTATAGATAAGAACAGGTACTACTCCAGAGGTAGAGTAGTCAACCACTCATCAATCACTAAGGACTGATGCATTTTTTGTGAGTTCTATTTAGACTCAGGAAAGGGAATTACTCCCGGCTTCTTCCTGAGATACTCAAAAGTATCTTTTGATAATGGTTTTGTGAATATATCTTCTAACTAATCTTTGGTTCTCACATGATCTAGCTTCACTTCTCTTTCTGCAAATTTTCCTCTTAGAAAATGATATTATATTTCTATGTGTTTTGTCTTTGCGTATATTATAGGGTTCTTTGACATATTAATGGTGCTAGTGTTGTCACAATGGATGACAATGGGATAATCAATCTGAACTCCAAAGTCTTTAATCATCTATTTGATCTAAATTATTGTTGAACAATTCAATATGGCTGCTATGTACTCAGCTTCTACTGTTGACTGAGAAATATACTCTTACTTGTCAAAGTAACCAACTTGTCTCCAAGAAATAGTGCTCCTCCTGAGGTACTCTTTCTATCATCAACGCAACCTACCCAATCTGCATTTGTGTATACATGAAGTTCTACATTTTTTGAATTTGGATTATTATAAACCATAGTCTATAGTTCCCCTTAGATATCTTAATATTCTTTTTATTTCCATTAGGCGATTTTGTTTAGGTTCAACTGCAAATCTCCCAACAATGCCAACTGCATTAGATATATCTGGTCTAGATTGAGTGAGATATATGAGTTTTCCTATCATGGACTTGTAAAGTGTTTTTTCAACTATTGTGGAGTGATCATTTTTAGAAAGCTTGCTTCCTATTATCATAGGAGTGCTTACTAGCTTGCAATCTTCCATTTTGAATGTCTTCAATATCTCCTTTACATATTTAGACTAATTAATGAATACACCTCTATCTATTTGATTTACATTTAATCCCAAAAAACATTTTATAGGTCCAATCATGCTCATTTCAAATTCACTCTCCATCTCTTTGGAAAATTCTGCACTGAGTTTGTCATTACCTCCAAAAATAATGTCATCAACAAAGATAGCAACAAGTAATAATCCTTTAGGTGTCTCTCTGATGAATAGTTTGCAATCTGGTACTACCTTTTTGAATCCAATCTTTTTTAAGTAACCATCAAGTCTCTCATACCATGCTCTTGGGGATTGTTTAAGTCCATAGAGAGCTTTCTTTAGTCTACATACCATGTCTAGTTTGTCTGAAAGTTTGAATCCTTCAGGATGGTCAATGTAGACTTCTTCCTTCAAGTCACCATTCAAGAAAGCTGACTTGACATCCATCTAATATACTTTGAAGTTCTTGAATGTTGCATAGGCCAGAAAAAACTTTATAGCTTCCAGTCTGCTCACAGGGGCAAATGTATCAGAATAGTCAATTCCTTCTCTTTGCAGATATCCTTTACATACCAATCTTTCTTTATTTCTTATCACTGTACCATCTTCATTCATTTTGTTTCTAAATATCCACTTGGTTCCAATCACGTTCTTGTCACAAGGTCTAGGGACCAATTCCCATGTGTCATTTTTAATTATTTGATCTAATTCTTCTTGTATTGCATTTTGCCAATCTGAATCATTGCACACATCTTCAAGACTTAAGGGTTCAATTTGTGAAAGTAAACATACCTCTTCATCAATGGTTGAACCTTTTTCTCTGGATCTTGTTAGAACTTTACTACTCTGATCTCCAATGATATCTTCTTTTGAATGGTATCTAGATGTGTATTTTGAAATTTTAGGTGTGACACTCTCATCTGTGATCTGTGATTCTTCTTGACTTGGTTTAGGGTTATTGCAAGATACATTGATACGGTCAAACATTTCTTCAATAAGTGTTTCTTTATTGATTGGTCTAGGTTCATCTTCAATCGTAGGTTCATATTCATAATATCTCTCTTGAATCATGAACTTCTCATCAATCTTCACATGTGCACTTTCAATGATTTTATTCAACCTTAAATTAAAACATCTATAAGCTTTTCTCTTAGTAGACTAACGAAGAAAAATACCTTCATCGCTTCTAGCATAAAAATTTTCAACACCATCATCTCTCTTGATGTAGCACTTGCTTCCAAAGGTTCTAAAGTATTTTACTGTAGGTCAATTACCAAACCAAAGTTCATAAGGTGCTTTGTCTGTGCCTGGTCTTAGTTGAATTATGTTGATAGTGTAGACTTCTGTATTGACTGCATCTCTCCAATAGGTGTGCACAACTTTCCCTTCAATCATGATAGTGCGTGGTGTGTCAAGTATTATCCTATTTCTTCTTTCTATAATTCCATTTTATTGAGGGGTTCTGGGTGCACTTAGTTGTCTTTTGATCCCATGTTCTTCATAGTACTCAAGAAACTTGTTAGAGGTGAATTCTCCTCCTCTATCAGATCTCAGACATTTTATCTTTAATCCAGACTCATTTTCAACTTTAGCTTTGAATATTTTGAACTTCTCAAAAGCTTCATATTTGTCTTTCAAGAAAGAAACCCACATCATTCTAGAGAAATCATCAACAAAAAAAATGAAATACCTTTCACCATAGTATGATCTTGTTTGAGTATGTCCACATAATTATGTATGCACTAGATCTAATTTTTTCTCTACAGAGTTCTATTTGCTTCTAAATGAGGTCCTCACATGCTTTCCCATCATACATTCCCTGTGCATAGTATCAACTAGTTTTTCAATACTAGGAAGGTCTCTTACTTCATTTACATTGCTTATCTTTACTATGTTGTCAAAATTGATATGACAAAGTCTTTTGTGCCATAGCCAACTGTCATCCACTTTTGCAACAAAACCACTTACTTCGGAGTTAAGATGAAAAACATTACCTTTTTTCTTTGAACCTGATGCAATCATGTCTCCTTTTTTTTTAATAATGCACCTGTTGTTTTTGAATTCTAACTAATATCCTTTATCAAGCAGCTACCCAACACTTAGTAAGTTATGATGCAAACCATCAACATATAGAACATCATATGTTTTGTTCTTTCCATCTAAGGTGATGGATCCTCTGCCTATGATAGGTTTGGGAGTGTTATCTCCAAATCTAACCATGCCACCTTTGTATTTAACTAGATGTACAAATCTATCTTTGTCTCGTGTCATGTGATATGAACATCCATTGTCTATGAGCCAGTCTGTGCTGATGTCAGCTTGAGAAATTAAAGCCAATTCCTGTGCTTTCTTTTCATCTTCAATTTCTATTTTATCAATCCTTTTTTCATTATCTTTAATTGCAACAAATCCAATTTAATCTTCTCCTAGATCATCATTAGTCACACCATCTTCAGCATGATAGCATTCCTTAGTATATTTGGGTTTGTAGTCTGATCTGAACTTCTTGACTCTTGTAGGACACTTAGATGCAAAGTGGCCAACTTTGTTACATGAAAAAGATTTGAATGGCATCTTTCCTTCATACTTTCCTTTTCCTTTCCTTTCATTCTTAGCAATCACAGAAATTATTTCTTCTAGTTCTGTATCAACTTCTTCTTTCTTAATATTACTAGAGATGCTCAAGGATTTCTTACTATGGACTGAGGCTTTCAAGGATGTTTCGATTTTAGGTTATGTCTTCAATGTTGATATCTCAAATGTAGATATTTTGCTGATCAAGGTTTCTCTTTTGAAGTCTTTTGAGAATCTCATCATTTCATCCAATATGTTTATATTGCTTTCATAATCTGCTATCAATTTAGTCATCACTTTTTCCATTATATCTTCCTCTGAGATTTCTCCACCATTGTTCCTGATTCCTGAGACTGCTTCATTAATCCTCTGATGTTTTCTTTAGGTAGCATCTCTAAATTGTTGTATCTTTTCTTCCATGTCTTTCTACGCTCATTCTTGGCTTGGATCTCTCCTTCAAACATGTCTACTAGGTATTTCCAAATTGAATATGCTTTATCTTCCTTCTTGATCTTAGAAAATTCACTGTTAGATAGAGCACTGATTAGGGCTTCTTTGGTAATTGCATTTTGGGTGAATACTTCCTTTTGTTTATTAGTAGAGTCTTCTTCTACAAGGTCTTCTAAGGTAGGAACATCAATCGTTTGAGTAGAAACCTCATAGATCTCAAATCCAATGCACTGAAGATGTTTTATCATTTTGTTCTTCCAGTCTAGATAATTCTCTCCATCAAACTTAGGACTCTCTTTCCTGAAGTATGCCATTTGATCTACATTAAGCTGTTAGGTTTTCTTTCCAAGGCACTTGGCTCTGATACCAATTGTTTGAATAGTCCCAAGGGATAACTCAGAGGGGGGTGAATCAGTTATCATCTAGTTTAATTCTTTCTCTCCAATTAAGTATAGAATATCATTAAGCACATACACATTAAGATAACACAAAATAGAACACCACAATTTTGGTTACGGGGAAACCAAAATAGGTAAAAACCTTAGTGGGAATTAGCACCCACAAAGAACTGTACTTAAGTATAATAATCCCCATTAGAAGATCTTACAACCCTATTAGGAGTTGATCTTTATAATGCAATAAGTACAGTGACCTAGTTAAGGGTCAAACTCTATTAGGAGTCTTTTACAAATAACCCTGTTAGGGGTGAGGAATCACTGTGCAAAAGCACACTGCTAAAATGATGAAGGCTGCAACCTTCAGTAAAATAGATATACACTATATCTGATAATGAACTATTTGAGTAGACCTATTGTCTTGATCAGTTCCAATGAATTGTATACACTCTCTACTTATTCACATAGATCTTAACTGATGAATGAAATGGCTTTAGTGTCCCAAGACAATCAGCGTTCTGTTCTATTCTTTCTCTTTCTCTTTTCTTTTCATTCACACTTAGTGCTCACAAATGAACTTCTATATGTATCTTCTCCAAAAGATATGATCACGTCAGCTGTAGGAATCCCTGAACAATGCTTCTCTTGTTGGCTATACTAAGCATGCAACATAATTAGAACCACACAACTCAAAATGAATAGACACATCGCTTCACATAGTTGGCTCCACCAAAATTACCCAAAAATCACACTTCAGATTAAACATGATTAGCACCTTTGGTTAATTATCTTTGACTCATAACTAAACATAAATATGAAAACGCATATCCCATAGATAGGCGCAACTGAATAATCAATAAAATTACTATTGGCTTTCTAAAAATAATCCTCTAAAACTGTGGCTGGTAAATAGAGTAACATAACTCAATTTTTACTGAACATATGAATCTACATGTATGAACATGGTATCACAACTATGTCTGAAACATAAAAGCAACGGTGCAAGGCTTCCACATATCCATACTGAAAAGTGAATACATTTCACTGTTGTATACTATATGTTGTCATTAATAACAAACATACAGTCAACTATTTGTACAAAGGCAAATCTCCAACTATTTTTAGAGGGATCTCCCTCTCTCCATCCTCATTTCATACATCTTTTCGTCACTTCTTCTTTCTAATCAGGTTCTTAGTGACTTTGATACCACTTGATGCAGAGAAAGCAACCACACAACCTAGATTGGTCTTCCTTGATTACAAGCACCACAAATCCATACTTTAGGCCTTCTCCTTGATCCAACAACTACTAGAGGTTCTATACCTCCTCTCTTAAGTGGACTTACTATGCCACAATTCTCCCTGACTCCTAGCGACTTCTCAATACTTGGATCCAATTTAGACTTTAGGGATAAATTTCCTCAAATAGACAAATTGAAGGATTTCTACCCCAACTATATGGTAATTCAATTCAATGGTGGGAATGTATTATCTTGACCTAATACACTAGGAATCACTTACTTTTTGAGTTCCTAAACACCCACAACCTATCCTACTCAAATTAAGACAGTCAATATTATAGCCTTTAACACTCAGTTTTTGGTAGATAACTCTCAACTTCTCCAAATGAATTATCAAAATAATTACCTTTTAGGATAACCTTTATCCTTTTCCTTTAGACCCCAAGGAATGTAATTCTAACTTCACTCCTGCAGTATCAAACTCTCACTTTGCTCACAGGCCTAATTGGCTAGATCAGACTTGGATAACAAAGAAACTATCTGAAAATGGGTTCATGAAAGAAAAAAAAAAACCCTTAGGAATCTTCCCTATACTCTAAATGGTCTATCCCAACCATTCACAAAGTCTCTTCAATCACTAAGACTAGTTATCCACTCTTTCCCCTACTTTCATGGTCAAATACATAGAGATATTTGACCTAGGGCTAGGTGGTAAACCCCTCCAATAGACTCCTTTATTTTTGTGCTTCAAGAATCTCTAATATTCCCTCCCTAACTTTCATTCCCCAAAGGGGCATGCTTTTTCCATAGTGGGAAAGCAAGTTAGTGTGCCATGACCAAATAACCCTTAGTTCTTGGGGTCTACAGAACCAATGACCTTGCTAATTACTGTTCTCCCACCAAAATGAACCAATTCACCCCAAAACCAAAGCACAGATCATATAGATCTCAAAGAAAAAAAAATCAATTGGATTTTCATCCATACCAATCCGTACAATATCTGAAAACTCAAAAGCATAGTTATTGTTCACAAAATAAAAAAATTTCTTATTTGTTTACCCTTCCAAAAGTCTGTACATTCATTTCCAACCCATAAATGGGCTTCAAACATGTTTAAACACTAGTTGCAATGGTCATAACTACAATTTAAATTTTTATGAACCGAAGTTGCAACTTTTCAACTATACTGAGCAACTTTTTGTAAAGTTATCAATGTTGTCAAACAACATTTTTGACAATTTTGCCAATTTGCAACATTTGGCACACTAGGCTTATGTAATGCCATAAATGGATTCAAAACATGTCCAAATGACCTACTACTTAGTGAGAAACCTAGAAATAACAACTTGATGCCCATTTGACCATTTTGACATGCTGGTTTATAATTGCACCTAGGATCCAAAAGATCTCACACTTGGGCTTATTACATTATTCTCATTTATCGAATGATCCCAAAGGATCCTAATCTATCCTAGGGAAGAACATGAAGAGCATAGATTTGGTTCCCTACACCAGATTCCTCAAAATAATTCAAATTCAAACATTTGAAGAAAAGGGTTTGAGAATCCAATTTTTTGAAAATGCAAGAATGAAAATAAAACTAAGTTTCTTTTCCTTTATGTCAGTTTCCTAAATTTCAATTTATTTAATCTCATTTTTGTTGGAATTATATTGGAATGATGTACTAAGAGGGGATGGGTGAATTAGTACCTCTAAAACTTTTCTTGGTTAGCCCATTGACCCATAATCATCAGTTTGTAAATTATCTTATCTAACTGTTCATCTTTCTTTATGCATAAGCAATCATATCATAAGTTCTTTTAGTATGTAACCATAACAGAAACCTTCATGAAAATAGATAACACATAACACAAGATATGGTATCGCAAAAGACTCTTGTTAGGAAGTAAAAACTATGGTGGGGATTGTTACCCGGCCACAAGACTTCACTATCTGCAAATAAGAAGGGGCCGGTTAAGGCTTACAATTGGTCACTTCTGATGACCTACCCTGTTAGGATTATTACAGTGGAGACCTGTTAAGATCTACTTCATTTGAAGCTTTAGCAACACTGTTAAGTGTTCACTCTGTTAAGAGATTTGTAAAGAACTGCTAAGTCCACCTTCTACAAAAGGATTTTAGATGTGATGCACTTGTTAGAATGCAACTACATAGGTCTTTGATCTAATGATGTATGCAATCTTTAATTGCTGATAACAGATCCTATTAAACTTCATACATAAAAGTAATCATCCTTCCATGATTGAATAATACCTTTATCTGCTCGTCGATAGCCTCTGTGTGTTCTTGATAACTGATGTGATTTGTTTTTGACCTTTGCATGAATTCTGCCTTCTACTCCTTAGATGATCTACATGGCTATCAACAATAATGAATTCATAACTCAAAATTGAGTTTGAACATCTATTTATACTAAATTAGGCTCAATTCTTGATTCATGCATCGCAAGTTAACTCTAGATCCAAGGTTTACAACTTGACCTTGATCTTTAGTTAGATATGTTTTAGATCCTTTAGGATGCATTAAAACATTTAAATAAAGCTTTCTTGACCCTCAAGTTATGATTTAAAACAAATAAAAAATCTATAAATAGAATTACATTACTTTATCCGTCGTGTAAAAATCAGATCCACAATTTGCGGGTTCTCTAACTGACTGTCAGTTCTGACGGCTGGTTTTCTTGGTCGTCGGTGTTACTTTCTTGAACTTGTCATTGGGTATGCCTTTTCTATTCCTGTCAGGTTTTTTCTAAAAACTATATCATCGGTGATGCTTGTAGTCACTGGTGATGCTTGTCGATTCTATACTTAGCAATTTTCATGACCTCTATGTTCTGTCGGGTATGCTTGTTGTTCGTCGGTAATGCTTGAAGTCTGTTGATGATCTCTGTAGTCTGCCAATGATCTCTATCAATGTTTTTCACTAAGTGTACTAATGGAAAAATAATGTCATCAATCTCCCCCTTTGACATTAGTATCAAAAACATGATATGTGCAACATATTGAGTGTATTAGTATGTACACCAGTGTATACTCCTTCCTTAGTCATTTGAATGACTCCCCCTATATATATGCCAGTTAGTATAAGTATATATACATATCCTTATGTATTTTTCTTTTCCTCCTTTTTTTGATATATATATTGTACATAACTATATACATTTCCTTTCCTCCTTTTTTGATTATAAAGGCAAAGGAACTTACAACTTTTCAAAAAGGTGGGAATGTGAGGACTTGATGTCCTCCATCATCTTTTCCCATTTCTCTTTCAGCATTTCTAGAGCCATGTGCTCTAGTTAAATCCTTACATGTATATCATAGATGTTGTCTACTACATACATCTCGGGGGTTGCTATCAAATTTCTAGCATCAGAAATATGTTGCTGTAAAATAGTAAGATTGGGTAGAATATGTACCTATAGTTCAGTGATCTCACCTCTGAGTTGTGTTTTAGCATCCCATATTTCTTGCCTTAGCCTGTTCACCTCTATGTCTGTGTCATGATGTGCCTTTATACTATCGGCATGAGAGGTTAGGCTTTGTGCACTTGTTGTGACATTTGAATCTATCTCTGTTAGTTTGTCACTATTTTCTTTTGAGAATTTCTCAAGTGTGCACATCTTTTGAACTAAGGTGATTGCTTTTGCAATCATTGGCTCTAATTCATCAGTGAGTTTAGAGAGATTTACCTTGTTCAATGCCACTTCTTGGCTGATTTTTTCAATTAACTTGTATTGGTACTTCTTTTCTTCTTGTTCTTCCATCGCTTGCTCTACATCTATGCCTTGCTATGTGATGGCGTCGGTAAGAACAATAATTTGTTCCTTAACTATAGCAATTGCTTCAAGTTTAACTTCAGGAACAAGTTGTTGGAGAATGTCTCTTTCCTTTTCAAGTGCCATTGTTTCCTTGTTTTCCTATATCATATTCTTTTAAATGGCCTTTCTTTGACATAGCACTCCAAACTCTTGAAGTTTGTCACTGTCCAAAGTGGTAATGTCCCAGTTTGGTACTTCAATTATTTCATCCATTGTAATAGCCAAGATGTCTTTCTTTACTACTTTCTTTTTCTTCTTCTTTGGCTAGGTGGCTGATTGATGTACCACCATTTGTAAATCATAAGATTGGGTTGACTTGGTGGGTGAGTGTCGAGAAGATGAGGCATCCTTGTGTATCTGTTCTGAGTCCACCTGCCATTTTGGTGAAGACATCTCCTCATGTGCCTTGGGTGTTTCAAAATATATGTTTTCTTTGAGTTTTGTCCCTTCATCTTGCTTGACTCCTTCACTTTTCTCTTTTTCCTCAACCTCTTTTAATGTATCATCATTTTTGTCATAGGCCTCTTTGTTTTGATCTTTTGATACATCTTTCTGATCATCAGTTGCATCCTTCATTTCTGTATTGGTATCCTTGGGAGTGTTGGATGCAACTTTGTTTTCATCGGTACCCATATCCTTGGGTATATCATCATCTATCTTAGATGATTTATCCCGACTAGACTGAATATCAATAGCATTTATTAATATATTCATGTTTATCGGTGTATTGACTATTGCAGTGTTAATAGCTATGTCCTGTCCATCGGTATTACCCTTTGTAGCATTGATGTCTTCATCTTTTTGAACCTCTATTGTAGGGTCTTTTCCTGTAATGGTATTGACAATGTTGTCTAACCATGAATCATCATTTATATCAACATCTAAGTTACCTTTTATTGACAGTTCTTCTTTGGTAACTTCTTCATCCTCTAAGTTGATGTGGATGGGGCTTGCTGGTAATTGATCATTTTCACCATCCTTTGGCCATTCTTCATCTATAATGTCAGTCTATTTTTGGCCTGTGATTTGTACCTCTTCACTATGTGACTCAACTATTGAGTTATCATTTTTGGTGATTGGTTCCTTTTCATGACTGCTCTCCTCATCAGGATTGAGTATCTCACTCCATATTTTATGAGTGTACTGTTCTAGCTCTATAAGTTTCTCTTTAAGAAATTTATAAGCTCTCAATTTGGGTGAGAAGATTTTTGCATATTTCTCCATGACTTCATTGATTTATTCTCTTGTTGATTCAGGAGGCATAAGAGAGACCAACACTCTTTCTCTTATCCTCTTTTCCTCATGAAGTGCAAAAGTGAATCTAGAAGAAATTCTCTCTAATAGATCTTGTGGAACATCACGGTTAGTGAAGTGTAGTGGGACATAATAGTGTCTGCACATTTTAGCAATAAGTGCATTTTCAATCTTATTCTATTCTTCAGTATCCCATCTTAACCATTTCATAATTTTAGGATGTGCAACAGATGTAGCTTCAGAAATGTTCTTACATATTTCATCGATGTCCTTAGTGGGTGATGTAACATTTGCTATTTCCTTTGCTATTTTTACAGTGTCAGGTTCATCCATAGTAGAATCTTCTAAGTCCTCATCAGTCTAAACATATTTCCTCCTTTTGGCAGGTGCCCTAGCTGGTTGCTTTGCCTTTTGTGTGTCAGGTTTCCCCTTATACACCTTCCCTTTCACCATGGGAGAAGGATTTGCATCTTTTGTTGTCTGACTTCTTGTTCTATACTTCTTAAGTGGAGGTGGAGGTGGTGAATCACACTTCTCTTCCTCTGATTCATTTGGCTCTACTATATCACCAATGGGAAGCTGATCCTCAATGTGTTCATCCTCACTCTATTGTTCCTCTTCACCTTCACCTTCTTCTTCTCCTTCAAAAGATATTTTCAAATTCTTTTTTAGATTCTTTACCATTCTTTTTGATTGTTTTACAGCCTTCTTTACAACAATATTTTTCTTAATCTTTAGTTTGGCCTCTTCATAAGTACCAAATCTTATTTTCTTGTTGTCAATGGGTTCATTTAACAATGCCTGAATGCATTCATTTGCTAATCCTATTTTAATTTCGTAATCCAACTTTGAAAGCCATGATCTCCTTGGAACTACATCTTGTATGTAAGTGAAATCTATATCCACCATGAAACATATCTCTTCTCGGTGTTCCTTTATCAGACTCTCAGGAATTCTAGTTCTTCCTTGTAGCATTTCCCTAATGGTTTTGAAATATTCATGCATTACATTGTCAAAATCTGTACCAAGTGATTCTATGAATTCACTTATCTGAATGGTAATGGGTCTTCTTATGTCCCATGTAAATTTTCCTATGGAAGGAAAGTATTCTTCAAAATAAAAGAATATGCACATTATGAGGGAACCAAACTTACAAGTGTTTATCTGGGAATACCTTATTATGCACATGTTCTCCTTAAATTGATGTAATAGTATTTCTGCCAGATCCATCTTCTTCCCCTGTTTGATAATCTTATATGCTGTGCTCATGGCAGTGCTAGATATTCTATTCATTTGGCTTGCTTGGAATATCTTGTATCCAATAACACATGCTCCAAACTTCAGCTCTACATCAGTAATGGTGTTCACCTTTAGTGCTCTCTTATCTGATTTTGCACCAGTTAGTCTTTCAACTTCTGCTAGAGATGGATGCTTGTGAGCCTGTGGTTTATCGGTTGTAGGATAACCAGTAACCACATGTATAACATCCTTTGTTATTGCCTTTGGCTTGTTTAGCCATAGAGTGTTATTGTGAACTCTGCTAAGAGCAATTTTAATCCATTCTGTTTTGAAAACCTTGGGAAAATGCACTGCATTTGTGAGTCCCTTTACTTCCAAGTGTTTATGCTCTTCTTTGAGCTTTCCAGCATCATCACATAATGCCCTATAAGCATTATCTAGGTCTAGATCTCCTATCTTCGAGATCTTATAGTGAATTTAGGACCTTACATCCTCTACTAGTAAAACCCTAGGTGGGATTCATGAGAATGCTCTGGAATCATTAGGTTGAGAAGCTACCTCAGGGTGTAGCTTGTATTTGGGTTCAGCTCATGCTCCTCTATTGACAAGATTGGAGGGTTTGTTCTTATCCTCCTTAATTTTCTCTACTCTATAAGTCGATGCCATCTTGTTTGCAATTTAGGGCTTTTCGTAAATAATAACAGTGCGATCGGTGAGTATGATTACTTACAGATTCTCTGTGATTTCCTGTGAATGTGAATTCTTTGTGTTACAATGATTTTTGGTGGGTCACTTTCCAATCTTCTCTTAAATCACTCTTCTCTGCTCTACTCTGCTCGAAAATCGCGGGTGCAAAAATGAGTTTACCTATCAGGCTTTTATAACCTCTTTGTACCCTAAGTTGTCATTAATGCTTACAAACTTGTTGGTTTATGAAGACTGATTTCATCGATAAAGAAATTCATAACATCTCCGGTGTTTGTGCCAAGTGTCAAGGTAGCTAGTAGTTTTGGAGACTTCACTGATGCTCGTCGGTGAGATTTCGAAGATAACTTTTGTTGATTCAACTTTCACCGATATCCATTAGTTTATACTTAGCTTGTGTAATGACCGATACATTCTGGTAAGTAATGCTAACTTTCCTATGTGTGTTCACTAATGCAAATTGTGCCTAATAACTGATGGTTTCTTTTCAATAGTTTAGCAAATAACAATTTATTGCATCTTTATTCATGCTAATATTATAATATGAGCTATATATGATGGAACCGATGTATAATGTAACTTGTCATAATGCAGTTCCATACTTACTTGTGCTATCTAGTTGGATGTAGTGATGTCATCAGATCCATTGAATGAGGTGGCACCATTTTCATTGCTTGTTCCAGCACCTTCAGTGTTTGTGGCTTTTACCCACATCTTGTTTCTCATTCTCTTGATGTCATCAATGGTATTTCCATTGGGATGTGTATTTGTGTTTGTCAGTCGGTCTTTGCAATCTTTTATCACATGTCCAACCTTATGACAATGTAAACATGCCATACCTGCATTGGTCCAACCTCTTGACCTTCTGGTCCATTTTCTCATACAGTTGGCAGCAATATGACCATACCTTCCACATGTGCAATTTACCCATGTGTTGTAGTCTCAAACATATGAGTTACCTATTCTTGCTGGTTTGTGGCTTTTATCAGTTTCCTTTGGAGTCCATGCCTTGTTGTTCTTTTTCCAGCATCCCTTATGTGTATGCCCATTCATCTTGCATGTTAGACAGTACTTGTCCATATAGGTTTTCCTCTTTGGATTTGTCACTTTGGATCTGCACTCATATGCCTTGTGTCCTTTCTTTTGACATTTATAAAAATTACCAATAAAAGTAGATTGTGCTTGAGAAATACCTTTTATTTTTCTTCTACAGATGTTTGAGGTGTGGCCTAGTTTTCCATAGTGATTGTATGACAGATTCTTGGATCTTGGGGTTGTGAAAGCATTCCTCTGATCTGGTTGATTAGAAGATTCACTATTCTTGTTGTACCCTAATCCTGTATAGTTGTTGACTCTTCTTTGTCCATCAATAAAATCATCCATCCTTTTGTTGCTATCCCCAGCCTTTTTGATCAATTCATTGTGTTGATTCTGGACTTTGATTTCATGCTTCAATTTCTTGTTCTCTTCTCTTAGCTCACCTATGATTTGTATTCTTTCAATGAGTTATGTATTTAATCTATTTTCTTCTTGACTCATAAGAATAATCTAGTTTGTAACCTCATGGTGATGCTTAGTGAGTCTTTGAATCTCTGATTCTTTCTCTTGTAGCTTTTTTATAATTTTCCTCCTATCATCAATGGCTAGTGTTCTTTAATTTTCAGCTTTTCTTGCATCATTCGTGACATCAATCATTTTCACCATTTGAGTCTCGTGACCACTTTGCAACATCTTGATTTGATCTGTCAGATGTAGATTAATCTCTTGCATATTTGTAATTTCTTCAACTGATGCGTCTGAAGCTTTCTTCATTGATGATTTTGTTGTTTCAAAGTAATCTATTATTTCCAATTCTTTGTAGTCTTTCTCATTCAACCTGGTTGCCATAATCTTTTTTTCATCAAGAAATTTTCTCATTTTTATTCTTGCCTCCTTGTACTGCTCATAGTTTATTTGCATCTGTAACTGCTCATTCTCAATATTCATGTCTAGTCTGAACTTGTCCATTGCTCTGATCTTTGCTATCAAGTCTTTAAGCTTTTCAAGAGAGAGACTTAGCTCTGATACCAATTGTTGGAATTATATTGGAATGTTGTACTGAGAGGGGAGGGGTGAATCAGTACCTCTAAAAATTATCTTGGTTAACCGATTGACCCATAATCATCAATTTGTAAATTATCTTATCTAACTGTTCATCTTTCTTTATGCATAAGAAATCATATCATAAGTTCTTTTAGTATGTAACCATAACAGAAACATTCATGAAAATACATAACACATAACACAAGATATGATATCACAGAAAAATCCTATTAGGAAGTAAAAACTGTGGTGGGGATTGTTACCCACAAGACTTCACTATCTGCAGATAAGAAGGGGCCAGTTAAGGCTTACAATTGGTCACTTCTAACCTACACTGTTAGGAGTATTACAGTGGAGACCTATTAAGATCTACTTCGTTTGAACCTTTAGCAACATTGTTAAGTGTGCACTCTGTTAAGAGATTTGTAAAGAACTACTAAGTCCACCTTCTACAAAAGGATTTTAGATGTGATGCACTTGTTAGAATGCAACTACATAGGTCTTTGATCTGATGATGTATGCAATCTTTAATTGCTGATAATAGATCCTATTAAGCTTCATACATATAAGTAATCATCCTTCCATGATTGAATAATATCTTTATCTACTCATCGGTAGCCTCTATGTGTTCTTGATAATTGATGTGATTTGTTTTATGACCTTTGCATGAATTCTTCCTTCTGCTCCTTAGATGCTCTGCATGGCTATCAACAATAATGAATTCATAACTCACAATTGAGTTTGAACATCTATTTATACTAAATTAGGCTCAATTCTTGATTCATGCATTGCAAGTTAACTCTAGATCCAAGGTTTATAACTTGACCTTGATCTTTAGTTAGATATGTTTTAGATCCATTAGGATGCATTAAAACATTTACATAAAACTTGCTTGACCCTCAAGTTATGATTTAAAACAAATAAAAACTCTATAAATAGAATTACATTGCTTTATCCATCGTGTAAAAATCAGATCCACAATTTGCGGGTTCTCTAACTGACTATTGGTTCTGACAGTTAGTTTTCTTGGTTGTCGGTGTTCCTTTCTTGAACTTGTCGTCAGGTATGCCTTTTCTGTTCCTATCGGATTTGTTCTAAAAATTGTGTCATCGGTGATGCTTGTCAATTCTATACTTAGCAATTTTCATGACCTCTGTGTTCTGTCGAGTATGCTCATTGTTCGTCGTTAATGCTTGAAGTGTGCTGGTGATCTCTGTAGTCTGCCGATGATCTTTGTCTATGTTTTTCACTAAGTGTACTAATGACAAAATAATGTCATCAATTTTTTTTCTAAATTAATTATCTTTTTGTCAAAAATGTATTTCATTAAAAAAAAATGTTCATTTCATTGTTTATGTTCAATCCATAACAATCACAGTCCACCAATTTTAAAAAATGTCAAGAAGAGAGTTTGAGAATTCATTTTTTCCAAAATGAAAGAATGAAAATAAAACTAAAATTCATTTCCTTTATGTCATCTTTCTAATTTTCAATTTATTTGTCTTCTTTTATTTTTAATTTAATTTTCTTTTTCTTAAAAATTATTTCATATGGAGATAAAATTCTCAATTCATTATTTATGCCCAATCCATAACAATCACAACTCATCCATTCTCAAAATTTTCAAGAAGAGTGTTTGAGAGCCTATTTTTTTCTAAAATGCAAAAATAAAATAAAGCTAAGTTTCTCTTTCTTTATGCAATTTTTCCAATTTTCAATTTATTTATTCTCTTTTATTTTTATTTTTTTTTCCCAAAAATATATTTCATAAAATTAAAATGATCTTTCTTTATTTTTTCAATTTAAAAAAATTAATTAAAAAATCAATTCAAATACTTCTATATTCTAATAAAATAATTTAAATTTAAATATGAAGTGCAAGTGTTTTCTATAGTTGGGATATGAACATTTGTATCTTATGTCCGACGACTTTGGCATCTTGTTATCCTAGCCAACAATGAAGGGTTTGTGGTACATCGTGTCTGGGAGAATAACAATATGAACCTCTGAGCAGAAAAGGTCAAATCCCCACAAATATCATCTTACACATTCTAAGCCCCCATCCAACAAGCTTTGATATAGAAAATCATTTTCCTTAGCTTAGGTTGTTTGTTAAAGGTTGTCTCCTTCCTTTTTCCCAAACACCACCTATGAGGAGCCAACTTCTAAAATCTCAAAGGTTGTTTCACAGGGCACACCTAGTTCCACACCTGTGAATCTTTTTGGCTTCCCTTATTTAGGCATGAGCGTTTTAGTGATCAACACTACATATTTCATATATTAAGATATGAATATTTAATGCTTTATTTTAATTACATATGTTTTAGTTGTTTCTAGTAGTGGTTCATAATGGACTTGTGTAGTATTTGTTTGAAATGTTATTATGTTAAATGTCTTCTTTGTACTTTTTTCACTTTTGAAAAACTTGTACAATTTTTTTAGCTATTGAAGACTAAAAATTATTTGTGTTTTTTAATATATTTGATAACCAATGTAAGAATAAATATCATCCTTCAATTTTTCCATCAAAATAATGCATTTCCAGTTCAATAATATAGTATTTCCAATAAGCAATGCATAAATTTGAATGCATTATATATTTGTAAATAATTCTTAATATAATAAATTATATATTGAAGGATTTTATTGCATTGAATTGCAAAAGAATTACATGATGTATAACTGTAAACATTGAGTATCGAATTCTTCATTCATCAAGTACTACATAGTTTAGAAAAGACTTTCACCATAGTTTTTTGTTTTAATATAGTATCTCTTTGAATATCATTTATTGCTATTTTGGGTGTGATATTTTCCCAATAAGTTTCCAATGATGTACAAAAATTTAACAAGAAATTTGATGAGACTGGATAGGGTATGCAAGGATTTTTACAAATGAAAGGTTTGTAATAACACAATCATGTAATCTAGTAGAGTATGTATGTTTTTTTTTCATAATTTAAATGTAAATATTTTTTCCCTTTAGTTTTTTACCACAGTGCAATTGATATGTTTAACCATTTGGAGATTCTTCCTATAAAAATGTGTTACATTAGAATCGTCTTCTATATATGGAATAGATGTTGATAGTGATAATATTATTTTAAATTAAATATGTAGTAACATCATGTATACCATGAAAATCATGCAAGGTATCTGGATGCAATTTATATCCAATTGTTTGTAGTATATTAGTATCTTGTTTTTCCAATGATATGTAGAAGTAATCTACGAGTCAGTTTCTCAACTCATTTGAAGTATAAAAAAAATGAAGTAAAACTTCAAGAGTATCGAACAAACAATCTCCTATAATATAAGAGTGTGATTTTAGTCTAAATAAATTGCATTTGTGAAAGTAATATCAATTTTGTGAACATTGTTGTTTACATTTATTGTGACTCTCAACATTGAAAATATCAGTTGCCCCATGTTTTTCATTGATATGTAATGTTTCTTTGAATTCATGAAATGATTTTTATTTTTCATTTTTGTTTATATTATTTTCTTGTAATATTTGATTACTTTTCTAAGGAATTATTTTTAGTTTCATTTTCTTGAAATAGTTCCATAATATATGTTTTAACAAGTAGCTCATAGTGTATATGTGTAGTTTTTGTTTCAAATTATATAATGTTAAATGATTTGTAGATGGAATTTCTACTCCAAAAACTTGTTTAACTTGTCCAGTAGATGAACAAAATAAATATATCTTATTATTGAATATCACTACCAGTCATAATAGACAAAATGTTTCTCGTCCTATTTTTCGTTGTTGATTAGGCATTGAAAATTTCATAATATATTCTTTCTAAATAGTAATCCATGAGATTGGTGGAAGTAGGATTAGTATTAGGTAATCATTTATGTAGTTGTAGTTGTAGTTGTTTGTATTAGTAGCATTATATTTTGTTTCACTACAAGATAATTGTAAAATGTAGTCTTAAAAAGATAGAATGTCAAATTCTCCATCCAATTATAAATTACATGTGTATTAAGCAAACTTTCACCATAATTTGGTGTTAATATTGTTTTCTTTTCTAGACCATGAATCATTAATTGTCATTCAATGTGCAGAAAATTGGTTTTTATTATTTGACAAAAACTGGAGAGGTATGTTGGTATTATATTGTTGTAGCATATATTCATTTTCTAGGAAACTAGGGCTTGTTTGTTTGGTGGAATTGGGATGGAATTGTCATTGTCAAATCCCATAATTGACATATTCTATGTTGTTTTCAAAACATGAAAATGAAATAGGGATTTTTCAATTCATATTTACCCCCAAAACTAGCATTTTAATCTTCCATATAAAAAGGTGGAATTAGAAAATGAATTCCAATTCCAGTTAACTGGGAATTGGGGGTAAATACTAATTTTATATCCATTTTCTAGCTTTTGATAACCATTTCGAAAAAAATCCAGTGAAGAATACTAAATTTTGGAGGGATAGCTTAGGAAACCCTTATTTGAATGCATGGGTAAATAATCTACTCCACTATGCGGGGTGAACGCATTTCAAGCGCAGGCATGACATTGGCTTCTCTAGTGATTTCATGCACGATACTCTCTCCCACATCTCTATGCCTTATCATTCATGGCAATAAAATTTGTGCATTGGCATTTTCATACGCTTAAATCACATTTAAATCACATAACAAAAATCACATTTCATTCTTGTTAAAAAAATTTAAAAAAAAAAAAACATATTCAAATGGTATTCCAATTCCAGAATTATGGAACCAAATGCAGAAAATGCATCTTCTCGCTAAGAATTCCAAGTGAACCAGATGGTTCTAGCCATATTACAAAAATCATTTTTTGGATTTAAAACTTCCTAAACTATCAAATACTAGAATTTGATAATTCTAGCATTATTTATTTACACCAAACAAATGGATCCTTAGTGATTCATGATGACCACAAATAAGATTCTCATCATGAAGAAAACTAGAATATGCGTACATTTTTTATTTATTAAAATGTAAGTTTTTTTTCTTAGTCGTTGACCATAGTTTAATTGACATGTTTAACCATTTTGACAACCATTCTATACAAAATGTATCATCCCAAATTTTTCATTCTTGTTCTAGTAGAGAAGTTGATGTAGACAATCACATTTTCCCAAGATAGTTTGTTACATCATGTAAACTAAGTAATTTTTTCAAAATAGTTGGATGCAATTCATATTGAAATGCTTGCAAATTAGCATCAATACCTTTTTCAGATACTAATGATATAAAATAGTCAATAAAAGCATTTCAGAGTTCAGTTGAAGTATAACCAAAATGGAGCTAAAATTTGAGACTATTGAATAAGGGATCTCCAACAATATAATAAGATGGTAAGACTCTAAACAAGTTCTCATTTGCCAAAATAGTATCAACATGAAATATGATTTCTTTTTTATTTTTGTATAACTAACAACATGAATAAAATTGAACATTTTTGTGTAGTTTAAAATATCTTATTCATAATAGTATAGATAACAAATATTTTTTTTTCTCAAATTGAACAACTATAGTAAGGGAATAAGAAATTCCTCTTACTTGAATAATGCAATGTGCACCAAACAACGTCTATTGTATTACACCTCCAATTTATCAAGAATCAAATAAAAATTAATTATGGTTCTACATAAATTTGAAAATAAACTAATAGATGTTTTTCCTATTATATTAAAAGTATTGTTAAAAAAACATGTCAACAATTGCTTTGATTTATCATCAAATAAATAATATCAAATTTTCAAATACATGCAGTTGTCAGTGAAGAGAACAATATGGAATGTATATTTTATAACTACTTGTGGCATTATTTAAGGACATTATTTGAAATAATTATAGGATTTTGTTAGATCATTTCAAAATATAATAACTAGAAAGCAATTTCATTAAAAGTTGATAGTGTGATGCGCATTGTTATTATGTGTCCTTTCTGTCCTTTCATTCCACATTTATTGCAAGATTAGCCTAAGTGTTTAATGGCTCCAACCCACTTTAGCTCAGTAGTTATTGCTAGTGCTGGAGTGGTGATGGATTATCTCATGGTGCCTCTGAGAAAGACACCTTGCAAGTTTGTACCAAAGGGTTTTTACGAGGTATTACATCTCTTGGTGTAGTACTTCTTGTTCATGATTTTGATAATGCATGTGTTTGGTAAGAGAAACACACTTTGATAGGTTAATTTTTTGGGAAGAACCCCTCTAAAATCATGCTCAAATACTAGATTTCCAAAGCCTCCACTTCTCATGGAGTTCAGCTAGACATTTAAAACCTTACCAAAGGGTTTTTTGTTTTGGTTCTCCAACCATTCCTATGTTGAAGCTATCTTCGCTCGTGGGTCATGGACTATTAGGTCTTCCCTTTTGGTTTTTCAGCGACATTCTCAAGATTTCACCATATTAGATGATAAGAAGCTTAGAGTTCCTGTGTGTGTTGAGCTCCCTGGCCTTCCCTTGCCTTGATTGCCTTTTATTTAAACCATTGCGCATAAGCTAATGCAATGTGCACCAAACAACCTCTATTTTATTACACCTCCAATTTATCAAGAATCAAATAAAAATTAATTATGGTTCTACATAAATTTGAAAATAAATTAATACATGTTTTTCCTATTATATTAAATGTATTGTTAAAAATATTTGTCAACAATTGCTTTGATTTATCATCAAATAAATAATACCAAATTTTCAAATACACGCAGTTGTCGAAGAAGAGAACATTATGGAATGTATATTTTCTAACTACTTGCGGGATTATTTAAGGACATTATTTGAAATAATTATAGGATTTTGTTATATCATTTCAAAATATAATAACTAGAAAGCAATTCCATTAAAATTTTATAGTGTGATACGCATTGTTATTATGCGTCTTTTCTATCCTTTCATTCCACATTTACTGCAAGATTAGCTTAGGTATTTAATGGCTCCAGCCCACTTTAGCTCAGTAGTTATTGCTGGTGCTAGAGTGGTGATGGATTATCTCATGGCACCTCTAAGAAAGACACCTTGCAAGTTTGTACCAAATTTTTTTTATGAGGCATTACATCTCTTGATGTAGTACTTCTTGTTCATGATTTTGATAATGCATGTGTTTGGTTAGAGAAACACACTTTGATAGGTTATTTTTTGGGAAGAACCCCTCTAAAAGAATACTCAAAGACTAGATTGCCAAAGCCTCCACTTCTCATGGAGTTCATCTGAACATTTAAAACCTTACCAAAGGGTTTTTTTTTTGGTTCTCCAACCTTTCCTATGTTGAGGCTATCTTTTCTTGTGGGTCGTGGACTATTAGGTCTTCCCTTTTGGTTTTTCAGCGAAGGTCTCAAGATTTCACCATCTTATATGATAAGAAGCTTAGGGTTCCTATGTGGGTTGACCTCCTGGCCTTCCCTTTCCTTTATTTCCTTTTATTTAAACCATTGCGCAGAAGCTTGGTAAAGTGGCTTGTCCTGAACATGACCATTTTTTTAACGCTCACCCTCAAAAAAGGGTTTGTGTTGAAGTTTTTCTCTCCCAAGATCTTAAAGAAACCCTTGAGATTCAATTGGGTGGTAATACCTTCACCTAGAAGGTTATTTATTTGAATTTTCCAAATATATGCTATCAGTTCCAGTTGGCGGAGCACAAGATTTAGGATTTCCCTTTGGCAGTGCCCTGAATCAAGCTTCCTCCTAAGGATTCAGGATCCCATCCTCAAGAGGGTCAAAAAAAGGAGGAGAAGAAGGATTAATGTACCATTGTGGGTTATAAGGTTAAACACATGTCGGATTCAAAATTATAGGATGGTTCTGATGCCTCTAGAGATTTTGGTGCCTCTTTTTCAGCTGGGATTCTAGACAAGGTTCTACTTCCCTCACTTGTTTCAAACCCTCATCAGTAGGTGATTAATGCAGATACTAATTATTCCCAACCACCTTTGTTTTTCACCCTACAAGTTGCCTCAACCATTTCTTCTCCATTGAGTATGCTTCATTCTCACGGCCCTTCTAGGAGTGCTGAGTGTGAAGGAGAGTTTTCATAAAACTTATATCTCATCTCTGATGAGGTCCCTCATTTAGAGTTTTTGGCATAATAGTTTCTCCTCTCTAGGGTACAAGGACAAGATGCATGAGTTTTTCTCATGAATTACATCTCATGGAATGTGCGGGGTATCACAGACCTTCCTAGAAAATACTCTACGAGAGATGTTCATTAATGAGTTTATGGCCTAGATATCTTGTGTCTCCAGGAGGTGAAAATTGCTAGATATATGCTTCAGGCTGCTTGTCATATTATTTTTCCTAGCAACCTTGTTATTTCTTCTCAACATGAAGCTGGTCAAGATGGATTTTCTACTCTCATTTCTCATCATTGGCATTCTTTTCTTCTTAATCATAGTTCTGACCCCATCCAGAGAGTTGTATGGGTTATTTTTTCTATAGAGAATTATTCTTTTGGGATAGTTAATGTGTATGCTCCCAATGATGTTGTCAAAAGATAGAAATTATGGATATGTCTTGTTGATTCTCTACCACCTGCAACCTAGCTAATAAGTGGGAACTTCAATATGGTTTAGGTGGTTTCTGATAAATATGGGATTTTTCCTTTTTTTTGGACAACTGGAGAAAGGGAAGCTTGGTTTTACATGCATAATAAATTGGGTCTTTTTGATCCTAATAATGATTGCCACCATTCTATTGATACTTGACATAATTGTTCTAATTTAAGAGTTGGCTCTAACAAGATTTTTAAAAGGCTTGATCATGCCATAATTTTGGTGTAATCTTTTTTTAATTTTTTGGACAAAAATAAATTACTGGTCACTCTGCTTATTGATGTGACTTTTTCAAATAATTTTCCCATTGTCTTTTGCATTAAATGGAACACAGCTAATACATGCCCCCCCACGACTCAATTTTGTGTCAACACATCTCTGGTGAGTCACAAGCCTACTCTAGCCCACATTTTCCAAATGTGGAATTTAGAACCAAGGCCACATCAGCCTATTTCCTGGATAAAGTGGCAGAATGATTCCATCACCCGCACTACCAAATTTCTCTTCATTTATGGTAGGAAAATTGCTCGGTATGACCAGAGATCTTATGAGGCTACCATTAAAGACCTTTGCACAACCTCTAAAGCTCTAATTCTTGATCCTTTCAACTTGGATATGTAAATCCAACTTTCTCAGATTCAGAACTAGAAACAAGTTGAAGAAAATGATTCTTCCAGAGGTGCACAGATCAAGGCTTGACTTCACTAGTTAAAGGTTGTAGATCAAGCCTTAAAAGAATTTTTCTTGTCTCTTAGATCTTTCCATACTTCTACTTGGATAAAAAATCAAAGAAGGTGAGAATCTACTTATAGAACTCCCTGATGTTATGCAAGATTTTGTCTAACACTATGAGAAGGTGTTCACTGTGCAAGGAAATTTTTTGGCAAGAGATGAAGCACTTGTAGACTTTTTGGATGTTTTTCATCACCATCTTTCAGCCAGCCAATAGTATATTTGTGATCAGCCTCTTACAATCAATGATCTTAAACAAGGTTTTTATTTTATGGCAGATGATAAGGCCCCTGGATGTGATGGCTTCACTTGCAATTTCTATAATGATCTTTGGGACTACATTAGCCTAGATCTCCACAAATTGTATTTGGAAGCCTTTCTCTCCCACTCCTTAGGGGACATTATCAATAAGGGAAACATTAAATTTATACCTAAGTCAGGAGACCAAGAGGATATTTGCAACAGGAGGTAAATCACTTTGCTTAATGTCTCATACAAGATAATATTCAAAGATCTTTCTTTAAAAATTTGTCATGTCCTCCCTTTGATTGTTTGACTAGAAAAAAATAGCTTCATCAAGTCTAGGTTTATTCTTGAAAAAATCATTTCTATCTGGGAAGGCATGGAATGGGATTGAATGTCAAACCAAAAAGCCCTCTTCCTCTATTGATTTTGCTAAAGTCTATGACCAAATTGAGTGACCTTTTATTTTGGATATGCTTCAAGCTTTGGGTTTTGGCCCAGATTCATATAGTCTATTCAAATTTTGTTTGGAGATTCCTTTGCTTGCATTACTATTAATGGCCGACAGTCTGAAACCTTTGGTCTCTTCAGATCCATTCTCCAAGGTTTCCCTTTGGCTTCTTTATTATATGTTCTTACAGTTGAAGGGTTTGGTTATCTTCTTGCCAAAGCTACTTCCACTGGTCTTTTCAAAGGAATTTCCCTCCTTGAGTCTCTTGTTCAACTTGTTAATGGCCATTTTGGTGATGATTCTTTCCTCACTCTCATTGACGATGAAAATAATATTAAGGAAACTCTTCAATGCCTTGATACATTTTTTTTAGCCTCTAGCTTTGCCATTCAATGACACAAGACAAAATATTACAAAAAATACATTCTTTTGGCTCCTCCCTGGTTGGCCCAATTTAGCTAGAAATGGATTCAACATGGAAAGGTTTTCATATTTTTGGGAATTCCCTTCCCTTTTCAGGCTTCACCCATAGAGCTATGGAATGTTGTTTTAGCTAGAATTGAAAAGAAGCTTGACTACTGGATTACCAAGCCTTTATCCTTGGCTGGTAAGTTCCAAATTTATTCTAAAGTGCTAGCTGTTACCCATGTGTACTACTCTTCTTGTTGGGTTCCCTCTAAATATTCTTATATGAAGATGGAAAATCTTCTACGTGAATTTTTGTAGGCCTTTGTGACTGAATCTCATGGCTTCCATAGAGTTTTTGGGGAATATTATTGCCTTCCCACAGATTCTGGTGGTCTTGGCCTCATATCCACCCAGAAACAAGGTATTCCTTTATGCGTAAAATGGGTGATCAGATCTTTTTCTAGGGATGAATCTTGGAAGGTCCTATTAAGGCATTGCATCTCTTTAGTCTTTTTGGTTCATAAACCAACCTGGAAGGGGATTGGTCTTCAAACCCTTCTTGTTATGACAAACTAAGTTCAGATTTAGGGCACTTTTATTGTAAAAATAATTTGGAGAGCCTGTAAATCAGTTAAACCTTGGATGCGGTGGGCTAGAAATAGTTTTGGAGGTGATCTCTCTTTTAACTAGCACAATTTCTTGTGGTCTCCTCTTTTTCATCTGCAAGGGCTTCCGCTTGCTAAGATTCAAGGTTTGCATGCTTTGCATTTTCACAAACATGGCATCAGAACTCCCAAGGATCTTATTTGTAGAGCTACCATGAGTCTCTTCTCTTGGGAAGATCTCCATGTGAAATTTAGGATTTCTCACCCAGATCAAAAAAAATTTGACCTTTTGGTCTTGGCCATACCTCCTCATTTATTGCATAATATTGGCATTCTTTTTCTCAAGCCGTGGTGGAAAGATCGAAAGTGGTATCCTTCAACTCATCTCACTAACTACAAACTCAATATGGGTTATGCTTGGTTGGTGCCCCATCTACCATTGGTTGACACTTTGAATCATAGGTGGCATTTTTCTTATTCCAAGAGGACTTGATAGTTCCATTTTCTTACGGTTTGGGCTACTATCACAAAGCCACAAGTTTCTCATTTTTCCTATTGTGTATTTTTTCAAGGTTTTCCTCTGGGTGCCAGGCTTTGGCACTTGGGGGTCCCAGATTGTAGATTCCCTTTTTCTAGACTTCCAGAGACTTTCATGCATCTTTTTTTGTTTTTTCACCAAGATCAACAATACTAGAGCTAGATTCATGATTTCTTAAGTCTTTTTTCCATTTCCCTTTTCTTGGCATATGGTTTTTCTATGTGATTCACCCAGAATGCCTTCCAGATTTACCCAGATGTGGCATGCTTTCAGGATGGAGATTCTTTTCACTCTTTGGAAGGATAGGAATGCTATTCTTTTCACTCAAAACTTTCTAGATATCAATATTTCTATGTATACTAAATCTTGTATATACATAATACTGTAATGATGTAGATACAAGTGCAGGTTGATAAAGAGACTCTTGAAGTGACCCACTTGCCGAAGTTGTTACAAAATTAGGGCAATGCACCTTGTAAAGTTTCCAGAGTGCCTCCAAAACATATTTTTTCTGACCACACTCTTCCTCATAGCTGACGTCATACTCATAGCTCTTCTACTTGATTCTCCCAGATTTGTTGGTCTCAGGATGCTCACTCCTCCTCTAGTGGCAGATCCAATTGGACACATCACTCAACATCTTCTCCTCAATGGATTTTGGCCAATGTGTTGGTGCTCAAATCAACGGATTGAATTTCCTATGGACTTGCTAATCCAATGATGAGAAACCCAAGTGATTTGACCAACTAGCAACTTCAACCTAAAACAAAGTTGGAACTTCTACAATTTTTTCTCTGTAGGACCAAGGTTGGTAGACCTATATAGATACAAATGGTGAAAAAAATAAAATTCTCAATATATTATCAAAATATGGAAGGATGCCTCCAAAATAGGAAAGAAAGAGTGTCCATATGGTAAATGATCCGTCTCACCGAAATGCCTAGGCACCCAACGACTGCATCTACCTAGTACATAGGAACAAATACTAAATACATAGCTCACCCCATCAAACCAAGGAAGCATTATAACCAATGGGAAATAACCCCCCCCCCCCATAATGTTGAGCACAAAGAGGTATGATAGGTACACTGAAAGAGGCTTCCAAGAACAACTATATGTCAAAGAGAGTACAAACACATATAACATATGGTGTGAAGGATGATCAATCTATGGATACACATAATTAGGCTAATGTCATGGAAGGAAAACTCACTTGAGAAAGGTAGATCAAACCACCACCACCCCCGATGGCACTTTATTATGTAGTGCTAGTAAAAACAAACACCGAATGTGCAAGATCCCAAGCATGCAATAGATGACACTTTATCTTAGTGCATTTACAAAAAAGAAATGTTAAAGAAAAAGATGTTTACAATGATCAAGAATGACAGAATTCTATAAGAACATAAGTAACGACTAAAGAAGAGTCATGCCATGCAAGGAAAATGATCCCAGGACCTGAAATATCCAAGATATTCACCAGATTGCAAAGAAGAAAAAAACTTGAATAAAATGTACATGAAGAAGATTTTGGATATGAGACCCATCCAAGAAGAAAGAGAATAGAACCAGATTTCCAATGACATGCAGAAGTCAAAAAATGGAGTCTGAATGAGAAAGATATGGCTATTTTTGTGCAAAAAGGAACCTTGAATTTGACTGGAAACAAACCACGCAAGATGGAAAAATTAGAAAATAAAACCTGGAAATCAGATCGGGCTCGCAACCTTCTTTTTGACAATATCTTGTTTGGAAAAAATGCCTCTATTTTCTCAAGTTATGATAAAATAATAGACAAGTGCCCTAGAAGTAAAAAAAAAGAGCCTAGTAGCTCTGTGGTAGCTCTCTAGGCGGTGGTGACACACTGATGGTGGAATCTGATGGTGGACGATGCATCTGGTGGAAGAAATAGGTAGCAAGTGATGCTTTCAGGCAGTGGGCATGTGATGTGTGGTCATTGGGCGATGAGCTCCAATGCCTAGGTGGCAAGCTCTAGGATCAGATTGTCGAGCTACATGCTTGTACCCCTACGCCACCCCAAAATGTCTTTTTTTGTGATTTTTTGATCTGCGCCTAAATTTGTGTGCCCAAAACCGGGGCACATGCAAATTTATTTTTTCCTTAGATGGCAAATTTGTCCAAATTGGACGTGCCTTAAATATGAAAATAGGGATTTTTGGGCCTTTTGAGCACAACCATAAGATTGCTTTGTGCCCAAGGTGCTCCTAAAAATAGCTCCCTCAAGATCCACACAAAAAAATATGAAAAATTGAAACCCTCAGCGCTCCAAAAAATCTTCAAAAAACTCAAGAATGGGTTGTATTAGCAAGGCTCTGCTACCATTTTAGAATTCAAAAATTCTATCACCAAGATCAACTACAACAAACAACTTGTCACAAAAGCAAAGAATGGAGGCACATCACAGAATGTTCTGAAAGATGAAATATTCATTCAGGGAGAGAATGATAATTACAATGTGATCAAATCCTTATAAAGATGATCAAAACCCTAAAAGATGAGAAACCTAGGTTGCATGATAATAATTAATAAAACAATTAATTATTATATGCCTAAAGTTTAGCTTAAGTGAACTAGAGATATTTAATGACTTAATAATTAAATCAAAATGATTTAATTAATAAGTGAAATATCCTATTACTCTAACAAATTTAAAAAAAAAAAAAATTATCTATTTAATTACTTTACCATAATTCTTATATTAACTAAATTAATAGTTATTATTTATTTAATTAATTAAAATTATCCTTTTCTTTTTAATTTTTGTCTTGGTTTCAGAATACATTGTTGCAAAACATGCTAAATTTCAAAACACGTATTTTTATACACATGTGGAAAAACAAAATGTGTTATAGAGCAGAGTGTCTTTCAAAATATAGTGTGCTTTAAAATAATAGATACTCAAAAGGAAGTGAGAGATAGAAAGGCAAGGGAGAGAGAAGGTGAGAGATAAAATAATAGAGAGAGAGAGAGAGAGATCTTATCAAGGAGAAGATAGAGAGGTGAGGGTAGAGAAAGAACACAAGTAGAGAGTTCATAAAGTGATACGTGTAAGGCAGAGGGAGAGGGAGAGGGAGGTAGAGAGGGAGGGAGAGAACTAAAGAGGGGATAAATAGACAAGTAAGAGACCTAGATGGGAAGAGAGGGGAAAGAGAGGTGAGAGACCTAGATAGAAAGAGAGGGTGAGATGGGTAGAGGAGGATATAGAGAAGTGGATAATGAGACATACATGTAGAGGTAGATAGGTGGAGAATAAGGGAGGGGGAAACCTATCGAGGGGAGAGAAAGGGTGGGAGGGTGAGGTGACAACCTAGACAATGGAGTGAGAATAAGAGAAGAAAAGAGATTAATAAAGAGTGGGATGAGGATATATATAGGGGAAAGGAGGGAGGGGAAGATATATAGGAAGAGAGGAATAAAGGTAGGGAAAGAACTACGGAGGTTAGAGAGGGATATAAAAGTTTAAATATAGGGATATTTACCCTCAACTGTATGTGTCCCAAACCTTTTACCATTAGTATTGTGCCCTACACCCTATACCAATATGGTCAACCATAAACCTTATATCCAATAACCTATACCCTAAACAATTTATATACCCTAAAACCTATACCCTAAGCAATTTATAATGTATTGTAACATTTTCCTGCTCTTTCAAATATAGGTTACTTTTTTGTAAATGATGGAGAATCTGATATTCTAATGGTTTAATCTTGAAAATGTTAGAAAATTTGATATTCTAAATATTGGAAAATACATCTTACCAATCATAAAATAAGATTATACAATATGAAAAAAAATAATGTGTAGTTTAACTTGCAACTTTACATATATAACCCTAGCCCTAATTGAATGACCATAAATTTGATGATTTATATACAAAAGGATTGCCTATATTTTATTTATGATTTTTTCTTTGATTTTATGTTGTCTTAAATTGATGATGTAAATATGAAGTTGCATGTTTTGGGTTTAGGATTAAAATTATTGTTAGGTTTAGGGTTTGGATTATGGTTAGGTTTGAGGATTGGTGTTAGGATTATGGTTAGGATAACAATTAAGAATATGGTTGGGGAAATAGTTTACAACAAAGTTAGTATTATGGTTATGGTCACAGTTTTGATTTAGATTTTAATTAGGACTAGAATTAGGGTTAAATTTAGGGTTATAGTTAGGGTTTGGGTTAGGTTTATGGTAAGGATTAGGATTAGGTTTTAGGGCTATAAATTATGATTATGATTAGGGTTAGGGTAATATTTAGAATTTAGCATTAGGGTTAGGATTAGGCTTCAAGATTAGGGTTTAGGATTATGGTTAGGTGTTGGGATTAAGATTAGGATTTACGATTAAGTTTAAGGATTACAGTTTAGGGTTTTGATCAAGATTAGGGTAAGTATTTTAGTTAGGATTAGGGTTTAAGATTTTGATTAGGATTAGGGTAATTGTTTTGGTTAGGGTTAGGGTAAGTATTTTGGTTAGGATTAGGGTTTAAGGTTTTGAGTAGGATTAGGGTTAGTGTTTAGTGTCTTGATTAGGATTAGAGTAAGATTTTTGGTCAATGTTAGGATTCAAGATTTATGCTTTTGATTAAGATTAGTGTTATGATTAGGGTTAGGGTTTAGGGTTTTTATTAGGATAATATAAATGGATTAGGGATAAGGTTTAGGGTTACGGTTAGAATCAAGATGAGGGTTAGGGTAACCTTTAGGATTAGAGTAAAGATAATGGATTAGGTTAGGGTTAGGGTTTATGACTTAGGATTAGTGTTACGATTAGGGTTTGGGATTAGGGGTAGGGTTTAGGATTTTTATTAGGAATAGGTTTTAGGGTTAGGATTAAGATCATAGGTTTACAATAATGGTTATGATTATGGTGAGGGTAAGGGTTCATCATGGTTAGTATTATGGTTATGATTAAGGGTTTGATTAAGGTTAGTATTATGGCTAAGGTTAGGGTTTTATAAAGTTTCCATATCAAACATTTAATTTAAGATAACTTCAAATGAAAAAAAAAGTATATCTTACGAACCATGAACTAATTTTGTAAATATTAAGTTGCATGTTGAATTACACATTTTGTTTATAAACCTAAAAAGCTTAGTTCATGGTTTGTAGGATATATTTTTCTAGTCATATGATATTTTCTCAAATGAATAGTTGGGCATCATAGAATTCCTCATTAGATAATAGAGGAATGTTCATGCCAATAAAAATATATTTCTAATTTTATATTGTAGTTTTTAACTCATTAGATGTTAAATGAAATAAATAATTGGATATCACCGCCTTCTATAATACGTCATTTATTAGTAAACTATTTGTGTCACCATAAATGTGATGTCAAATAAATTCCTTGATGCATTCATTAGCTTCTCTTTAACTCCATTGTTGTACTTAGAGATGATAGCCATATGAAACTCATTAGATCATGATATTTGCAACCCTAACAATAATGAATTAACTATGAAAGAAGGTTGTGATTGTTAGAATTCTAACAATTCTATTACCAAGATCCACTGGAGCAAAAACTTGTCAGAAAAGGAAAGAATGGAGACACAACATAGAATATTTTGAAAGATGAAATATTCATTCAGAGAGAGAATTATAATTACAAAGAGATCAATCCTTATAAAGGAGATCAAAAATCCCTAAAAGGGAGAAACCTAGGTTGCATCACAATAATTAATAAAAGAATTATTTATTATATACCCAATTTAGCTTAAGTGGTCTAGAGTGAAAAAGTGACTTAATAATTAAATCAATAATGATTTAATTAATAAATGAAATACCTTTTTACTCTAACACCCCCTCCCCTTAAGATAAAATTGGGGAAAAGCTAAAACCTAGAAACAACTAATGAAAGTAGGAAATGGGTCCCGACAACATGGCCTAATCAGGTACCCAAGTACAAAAAATCTTTGTAAAGAGGAGAAAAAGAGAAAACCCAGTGGGAAAAACCCCTCTCCAAAAAGAGATGAAGCCTAGTGAAGGACTCAAGAAGCCTCAAAACTAGAGAATGTCCTAGAAAACATGAACAAACGAAGAACATGAAGAACATCTCTAAAGTAAGAAGCTACAAAGAGTGTCAAAGAATAACTTCTAGAACCTCCACTGAAATAGAATTTGATTAGGTAGAGAAGACTGTAATCTGTATGGGTGTCCTCAAATGGCACTGCTCAAATCAGGATGGAAAAAAGGCAAACATTGAAACTCGAAGATACAGATGGCAAAAAATACCAAACTTTGAAGAGTTGATCAAAAGATGGAAGGATGCCTCAAAAATAGGGATGAAAGAGTGTCCATGTGGTAAATGATACATCTCATCAAAATTCATAGGTACCCAACCACTGCATCCACGTAGTAAATAGGAAAATATACTGAATAGATAGCTCTGATGAGAAAGATATGGTTATCAAAGTGCAAAATGAAACCCTGACTTTGACTGGCCAAAAAATCTATAAGACAGAAAAATTAGAAAACCAAACCTAGAAAATTAGATCTGTCTCAGAACCAACTTTCTAACAATATCTCTTTTGGCCAAAAATGCCTCTATTTTCTAAAGATACGAACAAACAACTGAAGAGGGTGCTAAAACAAGAACTCCAAGTGATCTCTGGTAAATCTGGCAGAGCTCCACTAAATCTGGGGATATCGCTAAATTTGGCAAGATCACCAAAATTGGTAGAGGTACCAAGAAAAGAAAAATAATTGAAAAAAATAAAAATAAAAAATAAAAAAACAAAAAGTAAATTTTTTTGTTGCCTCAAAAAACGTGGTCAGAAAAAGATTCGTACAACAATTTTTTTTTTTTTGCCTCAGAATGAAATTATGTCCAAATTTGGCGTGCCTGATATGGAAATAAGGGTTTTGAGGCCTTTTGAGCGCAATTGTGAGGTCAGTTTGTGCCCAAAGTTCTCCTAACAATAACTCCCCCAGATCCACACAAAAACTCTAAAAATTAGAAACCCTCAGTGCTCCAAAGAATCTTCAAAAAACTAAAGAATGAGTTGCAACAACAAGGCTTTAATACCATGTTAGAATTCAAACAATCCTATCACCAAGATTTACTACAGCAAAAAGTTGTCACAAAAGAAAAGAATGGAGACACAACACATAATATTTTGAAAGATGAAATATACATTCAGAGAGGGAATAATAATTACAAAGAGATCAATCCTTATAAAGGAGATCAAAAATCCCTAAAAGGGAGAAACCTAGGTTGCATCACAATAATTAATAAAAGAATTAATAATTATATGCCTAATTTAGCTTAAGTGAACTAGAGAGAAAAAGAGACATAATAATTAAATCAATAATGATTTAATTAATAAGTGAATTACGTTTTTACTCTAATAGTGATATCCAACCATTCATTGGAGATAACATCAAATGAGAAAAAATAAACACATCTTATCAACCATGAATTAAGATTTACAAGTTTAACAACACAACGTGTATCTTAACCTATTATGAACAATGAAAATAGAGTATATAATTGACTCAGTGTAGAAAACACACAGTGTTATCGATGAAGTGTCAAAAATACACAACATTTTCCAAGCCTATTGAAACTAGTGCATAAGATACATTATTGGTACCTGTGTCAAAATTATACTGAAATTAGCTTATGAAAAGTCTCTCAGATTAGGATTTTCTTAATTGTATCAGACATGTGTTTGTTGTTTCCATTGAATACATGATGTGTTTTCCACATCGAAAAGACATGAGTGCATCGCTAAGATATTCTTTTGATCGTGTCCAATGAAAAACTCTTGAAAAATAGAAAATAATAAAGTTATTGTATTAATCTTGGAGTTAAGTAAAACGTAAGCCTATTCATCATGTTTTTACCATTATGGTAAATTCAATGTGTTTTTACCATTATGGTAAAATGTGGCATGTTTTTTGTCAATTGCACCTTTCAAGTAGGAGTCCAAAAAGCTCATTTGTTTCCAATAGGTTTTGATAGATTTTCCACAATGTGTTTTAGCTAGGGTTTACATAATGGTTAGGGCTCAGGTTTGGGGTATGGCTAGAGTGAGGGTGATATTATCAAGGTTAGGTTTTAGGGTTAAAATTATAGTTTATATGATAGTTAAATTTTAGGTTAGGGTTTGGGTTAGTGATATAGTTATGTTTAGAATCATTCTTAGATTAGAGAAATGGTTAATGTTAGGGTACCTATTTGTATTGTGGGTTCACATTACACACCCCATTTTTTGGTCCTCTAACTATGGGTCCCCCCTTGTTTTTTGGTTTTCAGTCACCTCCTCCCCCTGTTCCTTGAACTCTGATTTGGAGGGGCTTGTTGAGAAATCAAGGTTACTTTTTAGCCTTTCACACTTTGAGTTTTTCGGACATCAGGAGGTCCTCCGACATCCGAAATGCCAAAACACCAAAAATTTGAAAGGCCGATACCACACCTTTTGGTGTTTCGATTGATGAAACATCGAAAGGGGAGGAGGTCACTAGAGTTTCAGGGTTTTATTTCTCACCTCCTTGTCATTCAGTATAGTGTTGATCCTCCTTGAGATTAGTAGCCTTTTGGTCTCCCCCTTTCCTTGTACCTTTGTAGGTAGGGTATCTTTTTTGTTTCCCTTCCCTTCTTCTTTCGCATTTCGGGGTTAGGGTTAGTTTTTTATTTGTTTGGTTCATGTGTTTGCTCGGTGTTGTTGTTGGAACATTTGTCCTCCCTACTAGGTCTTTAGGGTTTGCACCCTTTGACCTTTGGTTAGGTCATGGTCTCTCTTGTTTTTTTGTTGTTTTTATTTCATCCTTTCATTTTTTTTAGGTTAGGTTTTTTGTGTCACAGCCAAGTTGCAGGTTTTCAGCCTCCAAAAGGCCAAAAAATAGTCCCCCTGCCAAAGATAGTTTTTTCTAAGTGTAGTTTCACACTTTTGGACTTTTGATGTTTCACACAGCTTGACACCATGGAAACACTGAAAATCTGAAACACCAAAGACAAGGTTGCCCCCTCCCATAATTTTTAGTGTTTTAGACTCCAAAATTTTCTCCGGGCCTTTGTACACTAAAAGGATGAGATCCATTTCATAAACCACCCAAGTCTATTAGAATTCAATCTTTTGCACCCCAAATTTCCCCACAGTTTTTGCACTTTGCAAGTCTATAAATACTTGCTTCAGGAGCTCATCCATCAATTTTTGGCCTTTCACACCCCGACCTTGTCTTCAGAGTCTGAAAGTTTGAAAGATTGAAAAGTGCTATAAACCTTAATTTCTGGCTACTTGAGAGCCATTTTCTTTTGGATTTCTTAGTTTTAGTTTTTATTTATTTTCTAATTTAGTAGTTTCTTCAATAAAGATACTGATATTTGCATGTTTCCTCACAGGAATGCCTGAAAAATAGATAGTATCACTAATGAAGTACTTGTTGAAAGGATATCACCCCGCTTCCAAGATTAGGAATCAACACTGGGAAATCATAGATATAGACATAGGGAATGTGGATTGGAATGAATACTTGGTGAGGTGTTCCCAACAAATAGGTAGAACTAGAGATTGCACCTCCTTGGTCTTGTCAAGCCTAGTTAATGCATCATCACACCTGGTGTCAGTCCTGTCCTCTGAGCTCATGATGACATTGGCCAACCACTACATACCAGATGAGAGGGTGGTTAAAAATAGAGATTCACAGGTGGTTCTTGACCTTAGGCCAGGAAAAATTGAAGATGTCTTCCATCTTCAGAAAGGTGTGGATAACTTCTATGACTTCTCTATAGAGAAGGGCTTGAGATGGTTCAGAAACAAGAGCCAAGAGGCCTATGAAATTGCAAATCAAGGCTACCTCCTGCAACCTCTCCCAAAGAATAACCTGGATAAAATAGACCTAAGGAGAGGGTACTTGAAGGAAGACATCCAAGTGGTAGACACCATGATAAGCCAAGTATATGGACTAACTCAATCCATCCAAATTCAGAGATGGATGATCGTGCTAATAGAAAAGATAAAGGGAAACAAGGCTAGATTTCATTGGGCCACCATCCTGAGGGATAAGATGTATGAGAAACTAACTATTGTAAAGCAAAATCCCAAGTTTTACATGAATTTATACATAGTGTATCTATTGGCCGCCCAAGAAGACTATCCAAGGCTTACAAAATGAGGAGCCTTTGGTTAGCTAAATGCATGTCCTTTCACTATCTATTCATAGTTGATAAGAAGAGTTGACATGCCTTAAAAAGCCTAGATTACCGCATACTGAATGATGCATTTATCTTTGAACTCATTAGATCCATAGAAGGTGACTATGCAAAGAGATTATCAGAGGAAGTTGCTGCAAGAATAAGGGTCATAGGGGAATATTATTGTAGACACCTAAAATTGACCAGGTATATCTCAAACATTCCAAATTGTAAATCTCAGCCAAATGCTTCATAATATCATCTCAATGCAAATCAAATGGACATTTATCAAATCAAAGGAAAAAAATTCAAATCAAATTAAAAGATCAATTAAATCATGAAATCAATTAATTAAATTCAATCCTAAAGGGATTAATCGAATTATGCAATTGATTTTTCAATTGTATAAATCAAATCAAAAGGGATCAAATCCAACCCAATCACCCTTCCATGGCTAATTTAACTAAAAGATGGAGTTATTTAATTCCAAATTTCTTTGAGACAGCCAACAAAATTTCCCTCCATTTGAAGATGCCTCAAATCTTTTGACTTAACCAAGCTTTTATCATGATCAACTCACTCTACCCCCCACCCTTGGAAAAATGCTATAAATACAAGCAATTTCCTTTGTATTTGGATCCAAGATTTCAAGAGCCAAAGTATCCTTATTATAGGCATATTGATAGCAATATTGAGAGAATATTGAGGAGCATTTGAGAGATTTGAGAGATTTTTTATCATTTGCATTATCATTTAGTATCATTTTTAGGAGTATTTGCTAATTTTCTTTCATGATCTTGGAGCATTTCTTAGCATTTTAAGCATTCTAGCTAGATTTGAGCATTGAAATTCATATATATCTCGTTCTAGGATTGTTCTTGAGATAGATTAAGCCCGAGAGTTCTCTTAACAAAGCTTGGATAGAGAACCATGAGATGATATAGTTTTTTTAGTTTCAATTCTTAGATTAACTTGTTTATCTTTCCATAGAATTGTTGCTTACATTCTTAATTTCATGAAGGTGTATTTTCTTACACACATAATGGTGCCCACCATGGGGCTCTAAGCCTCTGTATTAACATTTTTATTTTGACATTTGGTCTATTTTCTTTGTTTTTGATGTTTATTCTTGTAGAAAATAGGAGAAGAGTTGTGTATACGATGTAAAGCACCACTTACCAATGCCAAAATGCCACCTGAGAAGCCTGATTCATCTCTGTCTTCTTCTCTGTTGCCGCTTGTTAGATAAATCAAACCACTTGTCAGATAAATCAAAATGCTTTTCAGATAGAGTGCACCACCTGCTAACGTTCAACAGCCACTTACCAGCATTTTCTGACTGCTCTTTATCATTTTCGCGCCGCTTGATATCTTTATTTTACTGCCTATGAAATTTTAAGAGCCACGTAGTAATAGTTAAAATCCGCTACTAAAGTTTAAAGTGAAGCTTGCTAAAATTTGATAGCCAGTTTTTAGCTGTTAAATGCCGCTTAATAAATTTTGTTTCAAATCAATTTTTGGTTGATTCTGTCACTTTTCTAACTCTCTGTGTTTCATGTTTCTGCAGATGAAAAATCACCCCAAAGTACAGAAACCAGAAAAGCGGATCACAAGGCCTAGTAAGGAGGTAAGAGCTAAGACCAAAAACGTTAAGGAAGTTCATAATGAAAATTTGTTAGAAAGCTTATTTGAAGAAGAACACTTATATGATCATTATATTAAGGTGTTTTTCACTTATAAGAGAAAATTTCCTACTCTTTGAGTAAATTTGCATTCTTATGTCCTTAAAAGATTTCATTAAT
>MU227900.1:860507-878887 GCA_018584345.1 Thuja plicata
CAAAAGGCATTGAAGTTGATCCTAAAAAGGTACAAGAAATAATGGACATGGACATTCCAAAGAACATTAGTCAAATGAGGTCACTTCAAGGAAGGCTTCAATCTATAAGAAGGTTCATTTCTCAATTAGTGAAAAAATGTCATTCGTTCACCAGATTACTACATAAAGATACCATCTTCACATGGGATGAGGAGTGTGACAAAGCCTTTTTATTGTTGAAAACATACTTGATGAATCCTCCCATCTTAATGTCGCCAATTCAAGGGAAACCTTTATTACTCTACATTTCAGCTACAGAAAAATCTTTAGGAGTCTTATTAGCACAAGAAGATGAGGAAGGGAAAGAAAGAGCTATCTAATATTTGAGTAGAACCTTGATCAAATATGAGTTAAATTATAGCTTCATGGAAAGGGCTTGCCTAGCAGTGGTATTTGCCTCTCAAAAGTTAAGACACTATATGTTGTTACATAAGGTGAAATTCATAGCTAAAATTGATCCCTTGAAATACTTACTCAGCAAAAAAAACTTTAACTGGAAGGATTGCAAAAAGGGTCATGGTACTTAGTGAATTCAACATTGAATATGTTGATAGGAAAGAAATCAAAGGCCAAGTGATAGCCGATCAATTAGCTGAATATCCTCAAGATTCTACACACCCTATACAAGTGGAATTCCCAGATTTTTCTATTGTGAATATTGAAGCTAAGATATGGACTTTATATTTTGATGGATCATATACCAAAAATGGCAGTGGAGCAGGCATTCTTTTGATTACACCACAAGGTTACAAAATCCCAAAATCTTACAATTTATTGTTCCTTTGCACCAATAACATAGAAGAGTATGAAGCTTTGGTCATCAGCATCAAGATAGCTTTGGAATGGAATGTCATAGAATTACAAGTTTAAGGGGACTCTCAATTAGTCATTAATCAAGTTAATGATGAATATAATACTAAAGATGAAAAATTGTTACCATACAAGAACTTAGTGAATAGCTGGAAAAAGTACTTTGCCTTGATTACTTTTGCACAAATTCCAAGAGATAAGAATAGAGCAGCCAATGCAATGGCCACTTTGGCATCTTTACTTCAGCTACTTGATCAAAATGAAAAGTATGAGTTCTTGGTGAAAGAATTGGTGAAACCAACATTTGACCTACCTAAAACCCAAATTGTTGCCCTTTTAGATGGACATGACTCTCCATGGTATGAACCTATCTATGCTTACCTCAAAAATCAAACCTTACTTATAGACCAAACCCGTGCTCAAAAGTGAAACTTCATAAGACAAGCAGCCTGTTATACTATCCTTTCTGACACATTGTATTGTAAAGGTCTTGACGGAACACTCCTTAGATGTCTAGAGGAAGAGGAATCAAAATTATCTTTAAAAGATGTCCATGAGTGGATTTGTGGGTCACATTCAAATGGTTTAAACCTAGCTAAGAAAATCTTACATATGTGGTACTTTTGGAAAACCTTAGAAAGAGACGCTTGTCAATATGTTAAATTTTGCAAGAAATGTCAATACCATGGAAACTTGATTCATGCACCAACACAAGAATTAAATCCTTTTGTTACACCATGGCCATTCTATCAATGGGCTTTTGACCTGATTGGCATGATTTATCCACCTTCTTCAAATAGACAAAAGTATATAATCACAGCCACAAAATACTTTACCAAATGGGTTGAAGCCGTTCCTTTATCAACTGCAACAGGAAAAAAAATTTCCATGTTTATCCTAAATCATATCATTTGTAGATATGGCATTCCTCATGCTATCACCATAGATAATGGAAAATAGTTTAAGAAAAAAGATATTGATGAACTTTGTGACACATTCCACATTACACATCACTCTTCATCCATTTACTATCCCCAAGGTAATGGACAAGCAGAAGCAACCAACAAGAACATCCTTAAAATTCTCAAGAGATCAGTTGGAAAATCTGGAAAGGATTGGCATCTTCAAATCAATCCAGAATTATGGGCCTATAGGACTAGTATTCAAACCCCGATAGGAGCTACACCTTTTTCTTTGGCTTATGGGGCTGAAGTTGTTCTCCCTTTAGAAGTTGAAATACCATCCCTCAGAGTTTCATTGCATGGATTGATAACGGATGAGGATTTTAGAGTGGCCCGCCTTCAACAATTGGAATTATTGGAGGAACATCAAACTCAAGCTTATGATCATTTGAAAGTGTATCAGAATTGAATTTCCAAGAACTATAACAAACATGTCAAGCCAAGAAACTTTCAAATAGGATATCTAGTGCTGAGAGAAAATCCAAAAAATCAGGCTGATAGAGAAAAGAAAGGAAAGTGGGAAGCAAATTGGCTTGGTCCTTTTTCCATTGTTTCTTCATTTGGGACAGGGACCTACAAATTGGTTGATTGTGATGGTGACAAATTACTAGAACCTATCAATAGCATTCATATTAAGAGGTTCCACACCTGATTTAGAGAATAGAGTATCAGAATAAAGAGTATCAAATGAGTCAAGCATCACCCTTGTACATGAGAAAATTAAAAAATACAAAAACATTTGAAAAAATCAAAAAAGCCAAAAACATTTGAAAAAGAAAAAAAGTGCCTTGGTGAAAACCTAGCAATAGGCACCTTGGTAGAAAAAAAAGCAAAAAAGAGAAAAAAGAGCAATAATCCCAAGAGGTGAAAACCTGGACACAGACGCCTTTTGTCCCTTAGGTGTTTCTTAGTTGCATTTGTACATATTGTGGTTTCCTCATCTCATTTGTCCATATCTCCTCATTGCATCTGTCATTCGTGCATTACCCTCAGAGTCTCAGAGCTGCATTTTGTTGCATGCTAGGTTCAATTTCCCTAAGTATCACATTGGTCACATTTATCACTTTGGGGAAAACATCATAGATTTTGATACCAATTGGATTCAATAGTACAACATTTTGGTCACCCATCAGACGTAGTTTTTTCAGATTCAGAAGAGAGACATTTTGAACCTTTGATAACTATCATTGTTCAACCCAAACACAGTTTAATCACATAACATAATCCTTGAACATCATTTGACTTATTTTATCAGGATTAAAATCTGGCACACTTTAACTGATCAGATTGTCCGGAATTCTTATTTGAAAATCTTGATACATTTCACAAACACTTGGAATTTTGGTGAGTTCTTCATTAACTTTTCAAGTCATGTCCTTTTAGCTAATCCATGATGTTTCGACTAGATTGGAAATGATAAGAGACATGAGGTTTTCTTGATCTTCTGAGTGACTTTTTTGAGGAAGATTCTTTAACTCATGTGAATTAGTCTAAAGAAATGGTAATCAAAGAACCATAGAGGACATTCATACAAGATGAATGGTTAACCTTTGCTTGTTTATGCAAAAGGATACCTTGGTTATTTGGATTTTCCATATCTTAATACCAACATCCACTTGCATTATTGAATCCGATTAAACTAGTATTCATACTCCCATAGTTGGTCACCCAACTAGTGAGGGTTGTACTTGGTTTCGTAAGAAGGGGTTACCACATGTGAGAAATTCATATTCATATTCTTATGGTTGCAGTGGCACCAGTATGGATTGTATCAAATCCTAGTTCCACAACGCTCTATGATGAAAATATATCTCAGTTTGCATTCCTTTCGCAAACCTCAAGGACAATTAGTCGCATTGCATTGCATGTTAGATTAAGTTGCATTGCATGTTATATTTAATTTGCATTCATGTTAGATTAATTACATGTTGCTCTTGCTTAGCTCTCCAATGCTTAAATTCTCAAAATGGCCTGTCTTTCTAGTATCTTTCCAAGTTCAAGGGGGTAGACAAAGGGTTGATAGCATTTCATCAAATCTTATGGGTTTCACAGTCATTCACAAAATGTGATTATCCTTTGCATTCATAATCATTAATCATTACTCATTATACATTCAGATTCATTATTCATTAACCATTATCCATCTCATCATTTAGAACTACATATCATAAAGTAAATTGCATACATTCAAAAATACAAAAAGATAGATGCATTTCATTTATCATAAGCACTAAGTATTGTCTTCATTGCATTGCATAATCCATACATTATTAAATCAACAAAACATATGGTGATAAAATTGCATCCACATCATTTGCATCCATTTATCTATGTCCTACTCTAAGACATTTTGCATCCATTGCACAATAGAAATAATTGCATCATAGAAACACATAGACATGCATCAAAGGAAATCGCATAAACATCATCAAAGGATAAATCAAAGATCATCATCAGATAAAAGTCCATCAAATGTCTAGGGCATAATCCATACATCAAAGGTACATCAACGGTACATATATAACAATGATACATCAATAGTACATCAAAGTTGAGATCTACAAATACATATGATACAAAATCCTAGGTCCATATCTGTCTCATGACCCAGTAGGGGCACCTGATCCATCCAAACATGTGCCTGACCCACCTGTGCCATCAAAAACTCTATCATATACTCTATCCTATGTACCAGGAGGTGCCTGACTAGTGCTCACATTGGTCGGTAGCTGAGCCAGAGTGGCCAAAAACTGCTATAGCATAGTAGTGACCTAATCTAATCTGGCTGTCATTGTCATCATACCAGCCTGTAACCCCTGTACATCATGCCCTATCTAATCTATAACTGGAGCCTGTGCTGCTAGAGGACCCTGTGGTGCCTATGGAGCTAAAGGAACCTATGGAATAACCGGTGCGGTGCTGACCTATGGAACGACCTATGGTATCTTCCTAGGAACCTTTCTAGCATCCTAAACCCATCTATGCCTCCACCTAGCCCAATCAGCATCTACTCTCAAAGGAGCCTAACCCTGAGGTCCCTGTGCCACTGCTACTCTCTGCCTAGGCAATTTGGAGCCACCACCTCAGCCTATCACATGGCCACCTCTCATCTGAGGGCCTACTCTCTGAACCCTTGGCACTCTAGGAGGTCTCTGCACTCTGCCCTAACATGGTCTACCACCATCGTCACCATCATCTCCATCTCCATCACCCTTAGAAAGCTCATCAACATCTGGGATAGGCTCTACTAGATCTGTAAACCTCATAAACTGATGTCGCATAAACCACTCTCTATATTCTACGGACATCCCTACATTAGCAACCTATGGTAGTAAATCCCAAACTCTAAATCCCAGCTGATCTATCTGAAGATAGGTTGACTGGTAATCAACGTATGCACCCCACATTGATCTCTCTACCAGCACCCTAGCATATAAGGCCATACCTTATGGCATGTCCTGCATCCGACCAAACTAGCGTAATACTCTGCCAAAGAAAAATCTCTTGATCACCAAAGAGGACCGGCCTATCATCCAGCGAGGTGAAAACATGTATGGTAACTCATCATCATCCTCTCTCCACCTCTCGCACTGCAAGTATGGTCACCATACCACCTGATCAATATCATCGATCACGCGTCTCCAATAATCCACCTTGCCTAGACGATGCTAGACAATCATGCCATCATATAAAAATGCATATGGGTAACCCTGAGCCCAGATCCATGCTGACACTAGCCTTGTGATAGGGATATGCTCCCATGTCCATGACTGTAGTAACACTGCACCTGCAGAAATCACTGCACTGTGCTGATAAACAATCTTGTGCAAATCATGATATAACTATACTAGCACACAGGAACCCTAATCCATCCTCTAAGGATGTGCAATCAAGTCCTCAATAATCTGGCCCCATCCGACTACAAAACCACACCCTCACCTATCTGGAAGCAATAACCCTCCTATCACAGCTCCTAATAATGCCGGTAGGGTAGGGAATGAAGCAAACTGTGCCCAAGTGATACAATCATCTACTATGGTGTTATCTCCAAACACCCGTCTACATACATTGTTGTCATAAATAGAATCATAATATACCCACTCTCCATGAGTCGAGATCCTCAAAAGTCTATATACATCCTGTGGCATAATTATCATCTCGCTGAGAGGTAGATGGAAGGTGTTATGGTCAGAGTGCCAACACTCTTCCATAGTTGTCAGTAAACCTCATTTTAGCTAAATCGAGGGAGATCTAATAGAAAACTGAGACCGCAAGTCTCAATGGTATGCCACTCTGGTGGCGTCAGCTCATTTACTAAATCAAAGATCCACATCGTGACGCCTTGCACCCACAACTTGCGGCAATGCTCCTACATTTTGAAACAAAGTGCATCATGTTAGTTTTTCTCTTGATGAACCATTCTAAGTCTATCACAACAAATTAAATCTATCTTTGCTCTAACTTGAGCGTATCAACTTATTTCTTCTAACCTCTAAATCGTGAGACACAAGGACAATTTGTAATCATTTTTAATCATACCTGATTAACCTATCAAACATTCATCATTATGACTTTTCTATCATCCTAAACACTACGTGACATTTTGGATGAACATTTTCTAGCTTGGAACCTACTTAAGTCATCTGGATGATCAATCGAATTGAGTACAATTTTCATCTTTCTGATGGGTGGCACTTAACTAAGTGTACGTGGCTTTTAAAGCTAGGTGGCTTTTAAATCTTTGAAAGTGGCTCTATACCACGCGGAGGCAGCGCTTTATCTTTTAGGAAGCTTTTTATTAGCCTACGCGGCTTGTTGATCCTCATACATGACTTTTAAAAAATGGACTTTTTAGGCAAAATATAGCCTATGTTTGGATGCATTTTAGCCCTACCTCCTATGCGGCTAAGGATTGTGCATACGCGGCTCTTCGCAGTGCGGACACGGATTTTGGCATGCGTACACGGCACTTAATCTATCCTACACGGCATTTGGCTAAAAATTATTCTAAAAAGCAGTAAAAGATACAATTAATATGATTTTTCAAAGCAATAAATGCATTGAGAAGGTTAGAACCACTCATTGGAGGCCCATAATCAGGTGGTCTCTGATATCGACATGCTCACTCAAATCTATGCTCTTGAATCGGGACCACCATCTCTATCAGTCGTCAGAGGCTCAGAGCAAAATTTCAATAGTGAAAAGTAAAAATGAATAGTAATTTTAGGTTTTTCAACCTATTTAAGCTATTTTAACCTATTTTATACAAATTTTGACCTAGTCAACCCTAATTCACTTATTCTACTCATTGAGGCATTTATTCAACATCTGTTCACATCATTTATCCGAAATGTTATCATCTTTGATCTATCTTATTCACTTTCTTCATCACAAATCTTTTACCTACGATCAAGATGATTCCATTTCTGAGGGGGCATCATCATATCATCAAACGGGGATTATGCATCAGTTTCATATCCAATCTAGGGCATTAAAATTTCAAACTTAATCAGGTGGGTTCCATATCGAGTTCCAAATCAGATTTTCATATCGAGTTTCATATCGACATTCAATATCAGGGTTTCATATTAGCATTCCATATCAGGTTTTCATACCAAACTTTCATATCAGAGTTTCCATATCAGGTTTTCATATCAACTCATCAGTATCAGCTCAATGATCAAGACAATCAAGCTTTCTTTGAATCAATATGCTTCACACATCACTTCAAAGAGGGGCATTTGTAGACACCTAAAATTGACCAGTATATTTCAAACATTCCAAAATGTAAATCTCAACCAAATGCTTCATAATATCATCTCAATGCAAATCAAATGGACATTTATCAAATCAAAGGAACAAAATTCAAATCAAATTAAAAGATCAATTAAATCATGAAATCAATTAATTAAATTCAAGCCTAAAGGGATTAATCAAATTATGCAATTGATTTTTCAATTGTATAAATCAAATCAAAAGGGATCAAATCCAACCCAATCACCCTTCCATGGTTAATTTAATTAAAAGATGGAGTTATTTAATTCCTAATTTCTTTGAGACAACCAACAAACTTTCCCTCCATTTGAAGATGCCTCAAAGCTTTTGACTTAACCAAGCTTTGATCATGATCAACTCACTCTACCCCCCACCCTTGGAAAAATGCTATAAATACAAGCAATTTCCTTTGTACTTGGATCCAAGATTTTAAGAGCCAAAGCATCCTTATTATAAGCATATTGATAGCAATATTGAGAGCATATTGAGGAGCATTTTAGAGATTTGAGATAGTTTTTAGCATTTGCATTATCATTTAGTATCATGTTTAGGAGTATTTGCTAATTTTCTTTCATGATCTTGGAGCATTTCTAAGAATTTTAAGCATTCTAACTAGATATGAGCATTGAAATTCATATATATATATATATATATATATATCATTCTAGGATTGTCCTTGAGAGAGGTTAAGCCTGAGAGCTCTCTTAACAAAGCTTGGATAGAGAACCATGAGATGATATAGTTTTTATAGTTTCAATTCTTAGATTAACTTGTTTATCTTTCCATAGAATTGTTTCTTACATTCTTAATTTCATGAAGGTGTATTTTCTTAGACACAATTATATATAGTTCAGAAATTTTACATACATAAGAGTGGCAGGATCTACTCTTAGTCCCAAGAAAATACATAGGTAACCTTCTGATTGGGTAATCATTGTATAAATAGCCAGGCAACTGACACAGGCCTACGAACATATCATGAATAAGAAGAAGAATTTCTATGATTTCCCCATTTCCATAGGCCCCTACACTCTTGATGCTATGAAAATATACAAATCATTGGCCTTTGAGTGGGATAAATTCTCACTCCAAACATATAGACACATTCAGGTTAGATTTGACCCCATACGTATGTACAACCATATCATTGCCAAATTATACATCCATGAGCCACATATTTAAGATCACTAGATGAATTGTGTGGATGAATACGAGGTGAGAATAAAAGATTATTGGTGGATGTCCCTCACATTAGCACAAGCGGCCTTAGAGGTCATGATGCAGGAGCATCTTGGGTCATTGGAAATCCTGCTCAACCAAAAAGATGTTTACTTTTGCCTTGTATTTTATCTTATGTTTCTTGGGTTCTTTCTTTACCGACGGGTCTCGGTGATCTCTTTACCGATAGGTTTTTTGATGCTCACATATGCTTTACCAATGAATATTGGTGATCTCTTTATCAATGGGTTTTCTGATGCTTGGGTATGTCCTTACCGATGGTTGCTAGTTTTTTGTGATCATCTCTCGAGACATTTTATCCTGATCAGGCCAACTTCTACATTTAATTTTTGTTGCTAAATTAATGCGGGGTCTCTCATTTGGATCTGTCTGGACCTAAATCTAGGTATTTATTAGGAGTTTGAGCACCAACCTCTTTGGTGGACTCTTTTATATATTCTTTTGTATGTTCTTAGTTTAGGTAGAAGTCTTAGAGAAAGAAAACACATGTTTAAAGATTGAGATTAAAGGTCTGTGATCTTTGATGTATGACAACTATTTTGTAATCATTGTTTTGTATATGGCCAAAACTAGGAAGGCCTTATAGCCTGGCATGCAATAATTGTGATCAATTAATATAAAGGATCGCTCATGTTTCTTCTCTCACTATGTTGTTGCTTCCGCATAGTTGTGTCAGCAAGCTAGTTTGGTAGTTGGGAGATCCTTTGGCCCCATCTGCCTACCCTCCTTGTGTCAAGTGCTATCAAAGAATTGGTGAAATCGAATTTCCTTCTTGTAAACCCTAACCCTAGTTGGTGATATTTTTGTGGGGTAGAAGATTGAGGTCTAAACTACAATTGCAGAAGGATTCAAGATGGCTCATGGGAGAGGAAATGTAGATCTAGTTCTAGATGATATGCTTAGACAGATGGTTGCTAGATTGGAAGTTGTTGAGACAGCCCAGCGCAGAGGAAGATATCTTGAGGATGTTAGTGATGATGAAGTTGAAGAGGTTCAAGGTGAAGCTGCACCTACACCTTTGATGGACCAAGAAGAAGAAAGATTCTTGACAGCCTTGACAAGTTTGAAATCAACGCCTCAGTTTAGTCCTCCTGAGTATAGTGGAAAATTAGATTTTGATGAATTGATTGACTGGATAACTGAGATGGAAAATTATTTTGAATATGAGAATGTAGCAGAGGATAAGAAGGTGAAGATTGTAAGCAAAAAAATGAAAGGTCATGAATCCTTATGGTGGGAACATCTACAATTGGATCAAAAGAAGAAAGGTAAAGAAAAAATCAAGGTATGGGATAAGATGGTAAACAAATTGAAAGTAAAGTTTCTACCTTGTGATTATCATATTAACCTGATTAGGAGAATGCAAATCTTGAAGTAGATGGATAAATTTTTGAAAGACTACAGTGAGGAATTCTATAGATTGGACATCAGGTTTGGACATGTTGAAGACAAGGTGGATAGAGTAGAAAGATATTTGAATGATTTGAGAAGTTCCATACAAGATGAGATCAGTTTGGTCAAGATAGAAAGCATTGAGGAAGCATATCAATTTTCCCTAAAATTTGAGGAAAATTTGAAGAGAACATATGAATAAAGACAAAGAGGTAGAGGTGGTAGATTACCTAGAGGAAGAGTTAGATCTCATGGTGAAAATAGTAGATCTGAACCAGACAAGTTAGTTTCAAACACATCTCAAGATAAAGGAAAGACTGAATGGAAAGGTGGAAGTTCATACCAAGGAAGAAGTAATTACTCTAGAGGAGGTTATAACAAAAAGGGATTCCAAGTAATTTGTTACAATTGTTGTGGAGAAGGACATAAATCCTTTGAATGTACACATGCAAGCATGAAACGTAGTAGTAGAAGAAATACATTAGTGCAAGAGGAGTCACCTAATGAAGATGAGAAGGAAGTAAATCTCATGATCCGAAGAATGCTATGGAGTGATAAGGATAAGCAAGATCCGATTAGGAAAATTTTGTTCAAGAGCAGATGTAGAGTTGCAGAGAAAGTTTGGAAGGTAATTGTTGATTGTGGAAGTTTGGAGAATCTGGCATCTGAAGAAATGGTTGCAAAGTTGTAGTTGGAGAGGATGAAATATCCAAATGCCTATCACATCTCATGGTTCAAGGATGAACATAAATTAATGGTGAGTGAACAATGTTTTTTCAATCTGAAAATTAGAAAGTATTATGATAAGGTGTTGTGTGATATTATTCCTATGGATTGTTGTCATATTTTGTTGGGTGGACCTTGGAAATATGATAGACATGCTATACATGATGGAAGATTGAATAGATATTCTATTTGGGTTGATGGTAAGAAGCAAGTTTTGTTACCTTTGGTTGAATAATCTATTGGTGAGATATGTACATCTGTGAACATTTGTTTGATGGAAGGTAGACATTTTGTTAAGGACTTGAAAAGAAATGATATCTATTATGCTTTGATTCCTAACAAACCAACTAAGAATACAGAAGATGAAATTCTTGCATAAGTTGAGAAGTTTATCAGTGAGTATAAGGAGATCATTTTAGATAATGTATCTGATGGGTTTCCACCAATGAGAGATATAAGTCATTGTATGGATCTGATTCCTGGAGCTAGTTTACCAAACAAAGCACCACATCAACTAACACTTATGCAGAATGAAGAGCTTAACCGACAAGTTTATGAATTATTGAATAAAGGTTTCATCCAAGAAAGTTTGAGCCCTTGTGTAGTACCTATTGTATTGGAACCTAAAAAGAATGGAGAATGGAGAAGGTGCACTGATTCTAGAGAGATCAACAAGATCATAGTGAAGTATAGGTTCCCTATATCGATAATGGATGACATAATGGATTGTTTGAGTGGAGAAAGATATTTTACCAAAATTGATTTGAAGAGTGGATACATAATTAGATCAGAATCAGAGAAGGTGATGAATGGAAGAATTCTTTCAAGACAAAGGAAGGTTTGTATGAGTGGCTGGTTTTGCCTTTTGGTTTAACTAGTGCACCGAGTACATTTATGAAGTTAATGAATGAAGTTTTGAAGAAATTCTTGAATAAATGTGTGATTGTATACTTGGATGTGTTGGAATTATATTGGAATGATGTACTAAGAGGGGAGGGGTGAATCAGTACCTCTAAAACTTTTCTTGGTTATCCCATTAACCCTTAATCATTAGTTTGTAAATTATCTTATCTAACTATTCATCTTTCTTTATGCATATGCAATCATATCATAAGTTCTTTTAGTATGTACCCATAATAGAAACATTCATGAAAATAGATAACACATAACACAATATATGATATAGCAGAAAACTCCTATTAGGAAGTAAAAAATGTGGTGGGGATTGTTACCCACAAGACTTCACTATCTTTAGATAAGAAGGGGTTGGTTAAGGCTTACAAGTGGTCACTTATGATAACCTACCCTGTTAGGAGTATTACAGTGGAGACCTGTTAAGATCTACTTCATTTGAAGCTTTAGCAACACTATTAAGTGTACACTCTGTTAAGAGATTTTTTAAGAACGGTTAAGTCCACCAGCTACAAAAGGATTTTAGATGTGATGCACTTGTTAGAATGAAACTACATAAGTCTTTGATCTGATGATGTATGCAATCTTTAATTGCTGATAATAGATCCTATTAAGCTTCATAATTATAAGTAATCATCCTTCCATGATTGAATAATACCTTTATCTGCTCGTCAGTAGCCTCTGTGTGTTCTTGACAACTGATGTGTTATGTTTCTAAACTTTGCATGAATTCTACCTTCTACTCCCTAGGTGCTCTTTGTGGCTATCAAAAATAATAATTTCATAACTCACTAACTCACAATTGATTTTGAACATCTATTTATGCTAGTTATTGGCTGAATTCTTGATTCATGCATCACAAGTTAACTCTAGATCGAAGGTTTACAACTTGACCTTGATCTTTAGTTAGATATGTTTTAGATTCATTAGGATGCTTTAAAACATTTACATAAATCTTGCTTGACCCTTAATTTATGATTTAAAAAAAATTAAAACTCTATAAATAGAATTACATTGCTTTATGCATCGTGTAAAACTCAGATCCAGTATTTGCAGGTTCTCTAACTGACTTTTGGTTCTAACGGTTGGTTTTATTGGTCGTCAGTGTTCCTTTCTTGAACTGGTCATTGAGTATGCCTTTTCTTTTCGGTCGGGTTTGTTCTCAAAACTATGTCGTCAATGATGCTTGTTGTCACCGATGATGCTTGTCAATTCCATACTTAACATTTTTCATGACCTTTGTGTTTTGTTGGGTATGCTCGTTGTTCGCCGGTAATACTTGTAGTTTTCCGGTGATCTATGTAGTCTATCAGTGATCTCTATCAATGTTTTCACTAAGTGTACTAATGGAAAAATTAATGTCATCAATCTCCCCCTTTAAAATTAGAATAAAAAACATGATATGTGTAACATACTAAGTGTATTAGTATGTACACCTGTGTATACTCCTTCCTTAGTCATTTGAATGACTCCCCCTTTGTATATGCCGATAAGTGTAAGTATATATACATATCCCTATGTACTTTTTATTTTCCTCCTTTTTTTGATATATATTGTACATAACTATATACATTTCCTTTCCACCTTTTTTGATTCTGAAGGTAAAGGTTTTACAACTTGTCAAAAAGGTGGGAATGTGAGGACTTGATCTCCTCCATCATCTTTTCCCATTTCTCCTTCAGCATTTCTAGAGCCATGTGATCCAGTGAAATACTTACATGTATATCATAGATGTTGTCTACTCCAGACATCTCGAGGGTTTCTATAAGATTTCTTGCATCAGAAATATGCTACTATAAAATAGTAAGATTAGGCAGAATGTGTGCCTGTATTTCGATAATCTCACCTCTGAGTTGAGTTTCAGCATCCCATATTTCTTTCCTTAGCCTATTCACCTCTATGACCATGTCATGATGTTCCTTTATACTCTCGGCATGTGAGGTTAGGCTTTGTGCACTAGTTGTGACATTTGAATCTATCTCTGCTAGTTTGTCACTATTTTCATTGGAAAATTTCTCAAGTGTGCACATCTTTTGAACTAAGGTGATTTCTTCAACAATCATTGGCTCTAATTCATCAGTGAGTTCAGAGAGCTTTACCTTGTTCAATGCCACTTCTTGGCTGATTTTATCAATTAACTTGTACTGATATTTCTTTTCTGCTTGTTCTTCCATAGCCTACTCTGCATCTATACTTTTCTCTGTGATGGCATTGGTAAGAACAAAAAATTGTTCCTTAACTGTAGCATTTGCTTCAAGTTTAACTTTAGGAACAAGTTGTTGGAGAATATATTTTTCTTTTTCTAGTGCCATTGTTTCCCTGTGTTCTTGTATCATTTTCTTTTGAATATCTTTCCTCTGATATAGCACTCGAAACTCTTGAAGTTTGTCATTGTCCAAAGTGGTAATATCCCAGTTTGGAACTTCAATTATTTCATCTAGTGTGACAGCCAAAATGTCTTTCTTTACTATTTTCTTCTTCTTCTTCTTTGGCTAGGTGGTAGATTGTTGTACTACCATCTTTAAAGCATGAGATTGGGTTGATTTCGTAGGTGAGGATCAAGAAGATGAGGCATCTTTGTGTATCTGTTCTGAGGCCACCAGCTAGTTTGGTGAAGACATCTCTTTATTTTCCTTGGGTGTATCAATAGATATGTTTTCTTTGAGCTTTTTCCCTTCATCATGCTTGATTCCTTCACTTTTCTCTTTTTCCTCAACCTTTCTCAATGTATCATCAGTTTTGTCATCTGCTTCTGTGTTTTGATCTTTTGATACATCTTACTGATTATCAGTTGTATTTTTCATTTCTATATCTGTATCCTTGGGAGTGTTGGATGCAACTTTGTTTTCATCGGTACCCATATCCTTGGGTATATCATCATCTTTCTTAGATGATTTATCTTGACTAGACTGAATATCAATATCATCTATTAATATATTCATGTTTGTTAGTGTATTGATTGTGTATTGTTAATAGTTGTGTCCTGTTCGTCAGTATTTCCCTCTATAGCATTGATGTCTTCATCTTTTTGAACTTCTACTACTGGGTCTTGTCCTATAGCGGTATTGAGAATGTTGTCTAACCATGATTCATCATTTATATCAACATCTAAGTTACCTTTTATTGACAATTCTTCTTTGGTAACTTCTTCATCCTCTAAGTTGATGTGCAAGGGGCTTGCTGGTACTTGATCATTTTCACCATCCTTTGGCCAGTCTTCATCTATAATGTCAGTCTATTTTTGGTATGTTATTTGTACCTCTTCACCGTCTAACTCAACTGTTGATTTATCTATTTTAGTGACTTTATCCTTCTCATGACTGCTCTCCTCATCAGGATTGATTATCTCACTCCATATCTTATGCGTGTCTTGTTCAAGCTCTATAAGCTTCTCTTTAAGATATTTATAAGCTCTCAACTTGGGTGAGAAATTTTTTGCATATTTATCCATGAATTCATTGATTTATTCTCTTGTTGATTCAGGAGGCATAAGAGAGACCAGCACTCTTTCTCTTATCCTCTTCTCCTCATTAAGTGCAAAAGTGAATCTAGAAGAAATTCTATCTAATATTTGTTGTGGTACATCTAGGGTAGTGAAATGTAGTGGGACATAGTAGTGTCTGCACATCTTAGCAATAAGTGCATCTTCAATCTTATTTTGTTCTATAGTATCCCATCTTAACCATTTCCTATTTTTAGGTTGTGCAACAGATGTAGCTTTAGAAATATTCTTACATATTTCATCAATGTCTTCAGTGGGTGATGTAACCTTTGTTGTCACCTTTGCTTGTTTCATAGTGTCAGGTTCATCCATAGTTGAATCCTCTAAGTCCTCATCAGTTTGAACATATATCCTCCTTTTGGCAGGTGCCTTAGCTAGTTTTTTTTCCTTTTGTGTGTCAGGTTTCCTCTTATACACCTTCCCTTTTACCATGGGATAAGGAATTGCATCCTTTTCTATTTGACTTCTTGTTCTAGACTTCTTAGGTGGAGGAGGAGGTGGTGAATTAGACTACTCTTCCTCTTATTCTTGTTGCTCTATTGTATCATCGATGGGAAGTTGATCCTTGTTGATTTCCTCCTTAGCCTGTTGTTCCTCCTCACCTTCTTCTTCTTCTTCTCCTTTAGAAGATATTTTCAAGTTCTTTTTCAGATTCTTCACCATTCTTTTTGACTGTTTTATAGCCTTCTTGACAACAAGATTTTTCTTAATCTTTTTTTTGGCCTCTTCATAGGTACCAAATATTAGTTTCCTGTTGTCTATTGGTTCATTTAACAGTGCCTTAATGCATTCATTGGCTAATCCTATTTTGATTTCATAATCCAATTTTGAAAGCCATGATTTTCCTGGAATTACTGCTTGTATGTATGTCAAGTCAGTATCTACCATGAAACATATTTCTTCATGGTGTTCCTCTATCAGATTCTTAGGAATCCTAGTTCTTACTTGTAGCATTTCCTTAATGGTTTTGAAGTATTCATGCATTACATTATCAAAATCTATTCCTAGTGATTCTATGAATTCACCTATCTTAATGGTAATGGGTCTTCTTGTGTTCCATGTAACTTTTCCAATGGAAGGAAAGTATTTTTCAAAGTAAAAGAATATGCACATTATGAGGGAACCAAACATACATGTGTTGTCCTTGAAGACCTTATTGTGCACATGTTCTCCTTAAATTGATGTAACAGGATCTCTACCAGATCCATCTTCTTCCCCTGTTTGATAATCTTGTATGCTGTGCTCATAGCAATACTGGATATGATGTTCATTCAGCTTGCTTGGAAGATCTTTTATCCAACAACACATGCTCCAAAATTCATCTCAATGTCGGTAATGGTGTTGACCTTCAGTTCCCTTTTATCTGATTTAGCACTAGTTCATCTTTCAACTTTTGCTAGAGATGGATGCTTGTGAGCCCGTGGTTTATCAATTGTAGGATAACCAGTAACCACATGTATAACATCTTTTTTTATAGCCTTTGGCTTGTTTAGCCATAGAGTCTTGCCGTGAACTCTGCTACGAACAATTTTTATCCATTCTATTTTGAAAACCTTGGGAAAATGCAGTGAATTCGTGAGTCCCTTTACTTCCAAGTGTTTGTTCTCTTCTTTGAGATTTCTAGCATCATCACATAATGCCCTATAAGCATTATCTAGGTTGAGATCTCCTATCTCTAAGATCTTACAATGAATATAGGACCTTACATCCTCTATTGGTAAAACCCTAGGTGGGATTTGGGAGAATGCTCCGGAATCGTCAGGTTGTGAAGCTATTTAAAGATGTAACTTATATTTAGGTTCAGGATATGCGCCTCTATTGACAAGCTTGAAGGGTTTCTTCTTATCTTCCTTAATTTTCTCAACTCTAAAAGTCGATGCCATCTTGTTTTCAATTTAGGGATTTTCATAAACAAAAATAGTGTGATCGGTGAGTGTGTTTACTTACGGATTCTCTGTGATTGCCTGTGAATGTGAATGCTTCATGTCACAATGATTTCTGCTGGGTCACTTTCCAATCTACTCTTAAATCACTCTAGTCTGCTCTACTCTTCTTGAAAATCATGGGTGCAAAAATGAGTTTACCCGTCAGTCTTTTATAACCTCTTTGTACCCTAAGTTGTCATTAATGCTTACCAACTCATCAATTTATGAAGATTGATTTCATCGGTAAGGACATTCATAACATCTCCGATGTTTGTGCTAAGCATCGGGGTAGCTAGTGGTTTTGGAGATTTCACCGATGATTGTTGGTGAGGTTTTGAAGACATCTTTTGTTGGTTCAACATTCACTGATATCTGTTGGTTTACACTTAGCTTGTGTAATGACCGATACATTCTAGTAAGTAATGCTAACTTTTCTGTGTGTGTTCACCGATGCAAATTGTTCCCAATAATTGATGGTTTCTTTTCAATATTTTAGCAAATAACAATATATTGCATATTTATTCATGCTAATATTACAATATGAACTATGTGTAATGGAACCGATGCATAATGTAACTTTTCATAATGTAGTTCCATACTTACTTGTGCAATCTAGTTGGATGTAGTGATGTCACTGGATCCATTGGATGAGGTGGCACCATTTGCATTACTTATTCCAGCACCTTCAGTGTTAGTGGCTTTTACCCACATCTTGTTTCACATTCTCTTGATGTCATCAATGGTATTTCCAACGGGATGTGTACTTGTGTCTGTCAGTCGGTCTTTGCAATCTTTTATTACATGTCCAACCTTATGACAATGTAAACATGCCATACCTGGATTGGTCCAACCTCTTGACCTTTTGGTCCATTTTCTCATATAGTTGGCAACAATATGACCATACCTTCCACATGCTATATAGTTTACCCATGTGTTATAGTCCCAAACATATGAGCTACTTACTCTTGTTGGTTTGTAGCTTTTATCAGTTTCCTTTGGTGTCCATGCCTTGTTGTTCTTTTTCCAACATTCCTTATGTGTATGCCCATTCATCTTGCATGTAGGACAATATTTGTCCATATAGGTTTTTCTCTTTGG
>MU227900.1:878937-902367 GCA_018584345.1 Thuja plicata
AAAGTAGATTGTGCTTGAGAAATACCTTTCATTTTGCTTCTGCAGATGTTTGAGGTGTGGCCTAGTTTTCCACAGTGATTGCATGACAACTTCTTGGATCTTGGGGTTGTGAAAGCATTCCTCTGATTTGGTTTATTAGAAGATTCACCATTCTCATTGTACCCTAATCATGTGTAGTTGTTGACTCTTCTTTGTCCATCAATAAAATCATCCATCCTTTTGTTGCTATCCTCAGCCTTTTTAATCAATTTGTTGTGTTGATTCTGGACTTTGATTTCATGCTTCAATTTTGTGTTCTCTTCTCTTATCTCACCTATTATCTATATTCTTTCAATGAGTTCTGTATTTAATCTGTTTGCTTCCTTACTCATAAGAATTATCTAGTTTGTAACCTCATGGTGATGCTGAGTGAGTCTTTGAATCTCTAATTCTGTCTCTTGTAGCTTCTCTGTAATTTTCCTCCTATCATCAATGGCTAGTGTTCTTTCATTTTTAGGTTTTCTTGCATCATTCATGACATCAATCATTTTCACCATTTGATTCGCTTGACCAATTTACAACATCTTGATTTGATCTATCAAATGTAGATTGACCTCTTGTAGACTTTTAATTTCTTCATCTGATGTGTCTAAATCTTTGCTCATTGATGGTTCCACTATTTCAAAGTAATCTATTATTTCCAATTCTTTGTAGTCTTTCTCATTCAGCCTAGTTGCCATAATCTTTCTTTCATCAAGAATTTTTCTTAGTTTTATTCTAGCCTCCTTGTAATGTTCATAGTTTATTTGCATCTGTACCTACTCATTCTCAATAGTCATGTCCAGTCTGAACTTGTCTATTGCTCTGATCTTTTCTCTCAAGTCTTTAAGCTTTTCAAGAGAGAGACTTAGCTCTGATACCAATTGTTGGAATTATATTGGAATGATGTACTGAAAGGGGAGGGGTGAATCAGTACCTCTAAAAATTTTCTTGGTTAGCCCATTAACCCTTAATCATCAGTTTGTAAATTATCTTATCTAACTATTCATCTTTCTTTATGAATACACAATCATATCATAAGTTCTTTTAGTATGTACTCATAATAGAAACATTCATGAAAATAGATAACACATAACACAAGATATGATATTGCAGAAAAATCCTGTTAGGAAGTGAAAACGGCAGTGGGGATTTTTACCCACAAGACTCCACTATCTACAGATAAGAAGGGGCCGGTTAAGGCTTACAAGTGGTCACTTTTGATGACCTACACTATTAGGAGTATTATAGTGGAGACCTGTTAAGATCTACTTCATTTGAAGCTTTAGTAACACTGTTAAGTGTGCACTCTGTTAAGAGATTTGTAAAGAACGGTTAAGTCCACCTTCTACAAATGGATTTTAGATGTGATGCACTTGTTAGAATGCAACTACATAAGTCTTTGATCTGATGATGTATGAAATCTTTAATTTCTGATAACAGATCCTATTAAGCTTCATACATATAAGTAATCATCCTTCCATGATTGAATAATACCTTTATCTTCTCATTGGTAGCCTCTATGTGTTCTTGACAACTGATGTGTTCTATTTCTGAACTTTGCATGAAAATAGCCTTCTACTCCTTAGATGCTCTTCGTAGCTATCAACAATAATAAATTCATAACTCACAAAGGAGTTTGAAAATCTATTTATACTAGTTATTGGCTCAATTCTTGATTCATGCATCGCAAGTTAACTCTAGATCCAAGGTTTACAAGTTGACCTTGATCTTTAGTTAGATGTGTTTTAGATCCATTAGGATGCTTTAAAACATTTACATAAAGATTTCTTGACCCTTAAGTTATGATTTAAAACAAATTAAAACTCTATAAATAGAATTACATTGCTTTATCCATCGTGTAAAACTCAGATCCACTATTTGCGGGTTCTCCAACTGACTGTCAGTTCTGATGTTCGATTTTCTTGGTCGTCGGTGTTCATTTCTTGAACTGGTCATCGGGTATGCCTTTTCTTTTCTAGTGGTTTTGTTCTCAAAACTGTGTCTCCGGTGATGCTTGTTTTCATCGGTGATGCTTGTCAATTCCATGCTTCATATTTTTCATGACCTTTATGTTTTGTTGGGTATGCTCGTTGTTCGCCGCTAATACTTGTAGTCTACCAGTGATCTCTATAGTCTGTCGGTGATCTCTGTCAATGTTTTTCACTAAGTGTACTAATGGTAAAATTAATGTCATCAGGATAATATTTTGATATTCAGTAAGACTAGAAAAGAGCATTTGGCGCATATAAGGCAAGTGTTGCAGAGATTGAAAGAGGAAAAGTTGTTGATAAATATGAAAAAGTGTTCCTTCATGAAAGAAGAGCTTGTGTATTTGGGTTTTGTGATTTCATCTGATGGTTTGAAGATGGATCCTGAGAAGGTTGAAGCTATACTGAATTGGCCTACACCTGAGAATGCAGGTGAGGTAAGATCATTTCATGGATTGGCAAGTTTTTATGGGAATTTTATCAGATATTTTAGTTCTATTTGTAATGCTATGACTGAAACAATGAGAGGAGACAAAATAAGTTCAAATGGACACATGGAGCTGATAAGAGTTTTGAGGCTTTGAAGTTGAAAGTTGCTGAATTACTTATGTTAGCATTACCTGATTTCAATAAGGTATTTCAAGTTGAACGTGATGCAAGTGGAAGTGCAATGGGAGCTATGTTGACTCAAGAAGGTAAACATGTTTCTTTCTTTAGTGAAAATTTGAATGATGCTAAAAGGAAATATTATGTCTATGATTAAGATTTCTATCCTATTGTGCAAGCCATGAAGAAATGGAGAGATTATTTGATGCCAAATTAATTTATATTGTATAGTGATCATAAGGCTTTATAGTATTTGTGTAGTCAGAATAAGTTGAATCAGAGACACATGAAATGGGTAGAGTATTTAGAGAGTTTCAAATTTGTGATTAAGCATAAGAGTGGAATTTCTAACAGAGTTTCTGATGCGTTGAGGAGAAGAAGATCTTTGTTGAGTGAAATGAGAATTGAAGTTCTTGGTTTTGATGACATGAAGAATTTGTATGAAAATGATCATAATTTTTTAGAGTAGTGGAGAGTGTGCATAGCACCTAATTCAAATCAATCAAGTAAGTATGAAGATTATTTCATTCAGGAAGATATGTTATTCAAAGGTACTCAGTTGTGTATACCGAGAGGATCAATGAGAACTAATTTGATAAAGGAGAAACATAGTAGTGGATTGGTTGGACATTGTGGCATTGATAAAACATTGAGTTTTGTTAAGAAAAGGTAATTTTGGCCTTAGTTGTATAAGGATGTTCATAAATTTGTGAAAAGTTGTGGAGTTTGTAAAGTTACAGGAGTAAGTTAGAATACTAGTTTGTATACACTGATTACTGTTCCTGAGAAACCTTGGAGTGATATTAGCATGGATTTTGTTCTTGGTTTACTAAGGAAAACAAGAGGTTATGATTCCATTTTTTTTGTTGTGGATAGATTTTCAGAGATGACACATTTCATACCATGTAGGAAAACATCATATGCAGTACATATAGAAGATCTTTTCTTTAAGGAGATTTTCAGATTGCATGGATTACCGAGGAGTACTATCTCTAACAGAGACAATAAATGTGTAAGCTATTTTTGGAGAACACTTTGGATGAAGTTGGATACTAAGATGAAATTTAGTTCCACATTTCATCCACAGACTGATGGACAAAAAAAAGTTGTAAACCAAAGTTTGGGTAACTTATTGAGATGCCTAGTTGGAGACAAACCAAGAAATTGGGATTTGATGTTGGAACAAGAAGAGTTTGCATACAATAGTTCAATGAATAGAAGTACTGGAAAGACACCTTTTGAAATTGTTCATGGAATACAATCGAGAGGTATATCAAACTTGAGAGATATTGTTGGAGCAGATAAAAGGAGTGCTAAAGTAGAAGAATTTGCTGAATTTATGAAGACATTGCATGAATATGTAAAACAAAAGCTAGAGAAAATTTGTAAAAAATACAAGGATAGTGCAGACAGATTAAGACAACATAAAACATTTAAACTTGGTGATGAAGTTATGGTTCACTTGAAGAAAGGCAGATTTCCTATTGGAACATATGGTAAACTAAAGATGAAGAAATTTGGTCCTTGCAGAATATTGAGAAGATTTGACAGTGGAAATGCTTATGAAGTTGAATTACTTGATGACATGGATATATCACCTATATTCAATATTTCAAACTTATATGAATATCATGAACCTAATGAAGTGATGGTACTAAGTGATTATCCTAAGAAGCAGACATATGAATTTGAGAAGATTTTGAAACAGAGAGTTGGCAGAAGCACAAGAGGAAAGGAATACACAGAGTATCTGGTGAAGTGGAAGAACAGACCAATTGAGGACTCATCTTGGATTTCTCAATCTAAGTTGGATTCATTTTAGGTTGGACCTAAAACATGATTTGGGGAATCATTTCTATTAACCCCAGGTGTCTGATGTAGGAGAATCTTGGGTCATTTGTAATCTTGCTCAACCAAAAAGATGTTTACTTTTTCTTTGTAGTTTATCTTATGTTGCTCGGGTTCTTGCTTTACCAATGGGTCTCAGTGATCTCTTTACCGACAGGTTTTCTAATGCTTAGGTATGCTTTACTAAAGAATTTTGGTGATCTATGTACCATTGGGTTTTTTGATGCTCGGTTATGTCCTTATCGACGGTTACTGATCTTTGGTGATCATCTCCCAAGATGTTTTATCTGAATATGGATGATTTATACATTTAATTTCCCTTATTGAATTAATGTGGGGCCTCTCATTGGGATCTATGTGGACCTAAATCTAGGTCTCTATTAGGAATTTGAGTGCCGACCTCTTTGGTGGACTCTTGTATATATTCTTTTGTATGTTCTTAGTTTAGGTAGCAGTCTTAGAGAAAGAAGGCAAATGTTTAAATATTGAGATCAAAGGTTTGTGATCTCTAATGTATGACACCTATTCTATAATCATTATTTTGTATATGGCCAAAACCTGGAAGGACTTATAGCGTGGCATGTAATAAGTTTGATCAATTAATATAAAGGATCTCTATTGTTTCTTCTCTCACTGTGTTGTTGCTTCTGCATAGTTGTGATTGCAAGCTAGTTTGGTAGTTGGGAGAGCCTTTGGCCCCATCTGCCTACCCTCCTTATATCAAGTCAATAACCCCTAAGGTTTGGGACAAATATTTAGATTATGTGCTGGAGCTTCTCTATAAGGATGAAAAAATATATAATAGGCCTATCTTGAATGCAAAAATAGACAAAGAAGAGAATGACAACATTGAATTAAAAGCAAGGTATGTAGTCAGAGAAACTATGGCATGGATCAAAAAAAATTATCAAATGGATCCTATTCCCATAAAAACAAAAATAGATCCACCCAAGAAGGTGAAAAAGAAACACGAAGAGAGGCCCACAGTGCCCCAATTTAGGAAGTTCCCACCCCAAAAACTGGGAATAGTATATGGGCATAAAAGTGCAGTGGAATATGGTTCCAACCCTAGGTACAAGATACCAAGGACCAAGATGATAGGGAAAATAGATCTGCATTTTGGTCCATCACAGGCCACCCAAGGAGAAGGCCCTACCATCTCTAACATGTCTCCTACTACCATTGGAGAAGGGAAGAAGATTTACAAGAGAAGGAGAGACTCTACCTCTACCCGATTGGAGACTCTACAAGAGGAACTAGAACTGGATGATGTGCCCACAAAGAAGTAGATAGAGGCTCAAAAAGAGAATGATGATCATTTGGATAATATTGGCTTAGATAAGTTCCTTGTTTCATATTTCAAGGACCTAGAAGGTTTTTCAAATCCAGGACAAGATACACCTGAATCCATGGTAGGGATTGACATAGAGGCACTGATGCCCATCAATCCTCAGGCTATCTCTACTCCACCTCTACCCCAATTCAAAAACCCTACACTAAACCTTCTTGTCACATGATTGGATTCTAGCACCAATCATAGGGTAGAAACTCAAGATGCTAATTACACAAACCAAAATATAGAAGGGGACAAGATTGTAGGGGAAAGTGCAGCTCCAAATCCACCACCCTACATTCCTAGTCAAACATCATCTCTCCCAACTCCCACACTAGCTCCACCCCCTTCCATTTCCACTTCCCCACCTATAGTGAAAACTCCAACTCCACCACCATCTCTTCCTCTTCCTTCCTCTAGCCTGACTCCCCAAGTGTTAGTAAGTATAGAAGCTACGCCTCCCCTTAAGACCATATTGGAATCTATGACAGGTCTTAATACAGAGATATCAATCAGTTCCTCTAAGGATGAAGGCAAAGATAAATATGAATAGGATCCCCTGAGGGAAGAAGAGAAGGGAATAGAAGAGAAAGGATAGGAAGAAAGAGAGGAACAAGAAGTAATTGAGGAGGAGAGGGGAGAAGAGGGTGAATGTGAAGAATATTCAAAAAAAGAGGAGAGGGTGACCCCTAGTCCAAAAAGATTTGCTTCAGTCCTTCACATCCCCCTGTATAAGCTAGTTACCACCTTTATTAAACCCACTTGGTTCACTAAAGAGATTCATCCCTGAAAAGGACTTACATAGATGAAGAGGATGAAAATGACACATATATGTCATTCTTAGGGAAATCCTTCCATAAAATGGACACTACTATACCGACAAGAACCATATCATACATTACTCAAAACACCAAGGGTCACTGGAAGGCATAGGTGGTAGTTCCCTCTACCAGCACATCTCAAGTGCAAATAACCCCAGAAGATTAAACATTTGAAGAGGTGGATCTAGGGGAACTAACAAGAGAAATAAGTAAGACTCTGGCAGCTTTAGGGCTCAAACATGCTCTAGGTTTCATGAGAAAAGATGAAGAAACTATCTAAAGGAGAAAAATGAGGCTTTGAATAAATTCATCCATAAAATGGTGGTTCCCTTTGACCCAAACTACCCAGAGGCCTCATTACAGGTTATGCTAGAAAAGAAGGTTACTCCAGACTTTCCAGCAGGTGTAACCCATTCTTTCATTTAGGCAAGTGTTGATTGGAAGAATGATTTTGAACTATGGGGAGAGAAGGTAATTAGGGATATATTCTATCCATTCAGGATTATACTTAGGGAAGCTACAAATTTGGTGGATCTTATGTAAGGAGATGGAGGGTTAGACTCTAAATTGGCCCAATGGCGATTAGCTCTGCAAGATCTAAATATAATCAGGAAGCGGTGCTTCTAGATTGTGGTCAAGATATATGAAGGTGAAGAGATAGACAACTTTAGTACCTGGACCAAAAGTATAGAAAAATCCACAAAGGTTCATGAGAAATTTTTGGAGAAAGTGCATCAAAAGCACAAGGAAATTATGGAATGGGTGGAAGAAATACATAACTTTTTCATAGGTATTGACTTACAGTTGTGCTAAGATGAGGATAAGCAACTTCTATGCCTGACCAAATAAGTGATACAAAAATTAAAAGGAATTCTAGAAGGATTTAGCACAAAAGAGGGCTTGCACCAACATTTCTATTTCAAGGAATATATGCAAAGTATGTCTGAACAAGAAGAAGAGATCAATTTCTTTGCTTCTAAATTGACCATTGTCAGAGAGAAGCAAGAACGACGCATTGCTAAAGTGAAAAGACAAGTAAACTATGAGAAAGTACAGGAAATAGTATAGAGATTATGATCTTCTCATGTAGAGGTGTTCCCAAGCTTACTATTTAGTTCACACAACCATTTTTTAAGAAAAGAATTCTTCCATACCTAGCAATTTTTCAAAGGCTAGTGTTTTGGCCTTTCAGCCTCCAAAAGTCTAAAATTTTGGGGGTCCCAAATTTTGGTTCCATATTCAAATTTGAACTTGGAAATTTTTGGGGCAAAGGTCAGGGCCTAAATTCTAGGCCATTTTAGTGTGAACACTTTTTTCCATAAAAATGGAACTTCAGACCAAATGGATGCACAACTAGATTTTATTTTGCAGTGATTATTAGTCTTCTATCAGTTCCCACCTCAAAGATAACCCTAGATGAAGATTCCAAGGGAGGACTCAGAGATCAAGAAGAAGACTCCAATTACAAAAAAAAGGAACTCTAGCTCATCTCTTTCTTCTTTCTTAATGATTTTGACCCTATTTTCATGGGCAAGCTGAATGTAAATAGATTAAGGATCCATGCATGTATTTTAGTATTAGTTTAGTAGTAGCTTTCTTTAGAAAGCTTTAGTTTTTGTTTGTTTTCATTATTTTTAGAGTGACTGATGCCCTAGTTTTGGGGTTCAAATTTTGTAGATCACAACTCTATATGTTGTAAGAAAAACAATATATTAAGGTTGGATTCGTGATACAATAAAGATTTACAATTGGTGATTCATTCATGGTGTGATTCTTTTCTACTATTTGTGTGAAATTAATGAATGTGTGTTTGCTCATTCATTCCTGTCAAAGAGCCAACTGTGTTTATTGTGTCTCAAAACTGTAATTCTTTAAATTAGAGTTTTTTGTTGTTCATCTACCTTGCTATGACAAATGTATGGGAAAGATCATCTTTTGGGTTCAATGATAAATCTGTCTCATTTGTGTAAACATCTTGGTGACTTTGTGATTTGATATATTTTAAAAATCTTGCATGCGTAAATACATTTTCTCTCCAAATGATTGCATCTGTTGAGTATATAATTGCGACATGGTTTGATTTATATCTAGTGGGTTTTTCCAAATCTACCCATCATTTGAATTCATATGGAAGGATTAACAATGGTTTATGTCCATTGGGATTTCATTTTTCAAAAAAATTTACTTTATTCTTGTCACCCAACACTTTTAATTCTCTTCCATGAATCTCAATTAATTGCAACCATCTTTAGTTTTAAGCCTAAATTTGCATCATTAGTAAACTAAATTCATTGATAAATCAGAAAATGCAAAAAAAGTACTAAAGTTGTTTTGCATTTTGACATCTTGAAAGTACCAGCAAAGGCCTCCTCATGAACATTTATATTTATCTTCAACTGAGCTACCAAGTAGGTTGTACCATGACCATGAAGAACCTTGGGAATAACTTTGCTATTCTTTCAAGAGTGGAAATCGAATCTTGAGATCCTAGCAATTGACTTGTGTAAAAACAACGCTCAACAGAAGTGGCACTAGAAGGAGGGCCTGAAAGCCTTAAAAAATGGATAACATTGAATATTTCTCTCTAGAATGGTTTGAGTGAGTGCTTAGATCATCTCTAAAAAGAGAAGAGCTATCTCTCTCTCTCTCTCTCTCTCTCTCTCTCTCTCTCTCTCTCTCTCTCTCTCTCTCCCTCTCTCTCTAGAGTTCCTACATATATATAGAGAGAGATAAATATAACATTAATATAATATTAATATAAATATGATATTAATATGATATTAATATTAATATAATAATAATATTAATATTAATATAATAATAATATTAATATTAATATTGTTAAAATATAATAGTAATACATAAAGTAAAATAAACATTTAAAATAGGATGAAAATGAAAAGCTCGAAGACAAATTTGGGCGGGAGATATCGGATATCTGATAATATCGAATGTCCAATAATATTGGATATCCGATATGCTTTACTGGTATCCAAAAGAAAAAATTGATTCTCTGGGTTCGTGTCCAAGAAACACGTTTTTATGCATAGAATTTCATGGGAAATCAATTTTGAAACATAAAAAAACACTTTTTTAACCCTTTTGGTTGGAATCTCTATATTATTAAAAGGTTGCATCACCTTTTTGGTCTTACCATGGGGAGTAGTATTCGTCTAAAGAATAAATGGAAGAGGAAGCTCACAAATGAAGAGATTGAAGTGTATAGAGAAATGGATAGGGTTGCCCATCGGAATAAGAGACAAGGTATGTTAAATTTTAATGAAGATGTAGCATAGGTCCACCCTTAAATGCGGTTTCAAGTGAAGAATAACATGAATTTTGGTGCAGGGCACCTCCAGAGGTTATTATTTTCTTGCTTTAGTGTTTATAATAAGGTGTGTTAGGGATTTTTCTTGCTGAACCTCAATATGCTTGAATGCTTGTTATAACTCTATGACTCCCAATATTGAAATAACTAATTCAAGAAAGAGAAATACCTAATTAATGAGGGTATTAGATAACATCTGGGGAAACTATTACCTCCTCCTTATTTTTTGAGATCCACTGACTCACGAAGGTATTACCTATGGATGATTACTGATTGACAGTATCTTCTAAGCAGATTATCTTCTTACTGATTTGTTGAATGCCTTTTAATGGATCAATAAGTAAATGACTATAAATATCCTGATACAGAGCTTAATGATCCAAACTAGTATTTTGACAACAACAAGTAGTAATGCAATAAGGATTCTCATCCTTCTTCCTTTTTCAGTCCTTATGAACTTCGGGAGGGATAACCTATTTTGACTCTCTCTTAAAGGAATCAGTAAACTTGAATTTTATACTCTTTGAGTACAATTACTTAGGAATGTATGCTCTTTTGTGAATGCAATGTAATTTGAATGCTTGTTCTTTTAAATGCTGGATGTTTGAACAGTTAAATACAAAACTATAAACCAGTGCCTGATCCTATGGGCTAAAGATTCAATATTTGGTATAAATCCACAGTAAGGTGATCAATAAAATACTTGCAATAAAGATAAAATGCCTTACAAATTATCCTCTATTTCTATAACTGTCATCAAATCCTTACACTAATGCTAAGTTCTCTAGGGTCACTTGAAATAATTAATCCTTCCTTCAAGGAGCTCACAAATGACTGCACAACCACCTTGTGATTAGTATGTCTAAGTGTCTTACAAAATAAGCATACAATAATTGTAACATAAATGAAAAGAGACAATCAAGATATAGAAAAAGAGATTGCAATATATTGTATTAATGTCGTAAAGCTTTAAATACATTCAAATAGACAATTAGTATAAAGGATCAAACAAATTTTAATTGTCTTCCTTGCAATTCTATTCCATTATCATCTAGTTCAGTTAAAATGTTACAATTGAGTTCTATATATAGGCATAAACCAACTTGGAATCCTTAAGATAAGGATGCAACAAGATTTGGATGGTTTAAAAGACCTAACCCTAAAATCTAGAAAAAACAAAAGACAGGAAAACACCAAGCGATGGATGGACAAAATTGAAGAATAAGATATGATTTGATCCTTGTCTTCTTGTGATCTTTGGTGCCTTTGTCTGTATTTTTTTAGGATAGCATCTGATATTTATAATGAGATCTAGTGACCGCCAATACAGGCTAACTTACACTAGTCTTTACAATTTCTAACCTTCCTGTGGTCAAAGAATAGGTGCTATGTGTCCTCCTATTCTTCATCCATGATGTCCAGGTCAACTGTAACATGATTTTTCTTCTTGGGCTATTTCAATATGTCCCATGCTATAACATCTTCCTCCTTTGGCCATTCAAAGCTCTATATACTCTCCAACTGGGCCTTTTGTCTTTCCCACCTGACATCAGTTATGCTCTTGACATCTGTGATGAATTTATTACAATCTATTTATGCCTTAATTTCTTCATCCAGAATCTTATTAAATCTCTCCATATATAACTCTCCTTGATCATATACATAAACCTCCTTATTGGGAATCACATTGTTGAACTCTAAGCCCCATATCCCTAGTAGCTTAATCTGATTTTCCTCTGATTTGATAGGAGGCACAAATTTGTTGTAGCTTGGCCCAAACATATTCAACCTTGCCTCTATCTAATTTGCCTTTCCTTTAAAAAATGACAAGGTGGTTCCTATTTTTTCTATCTCTATCCCAACTAGGGTAACTATCTCTAGTAGGTCTGACCTCAGTGGTTGCACAGATGCCAATCTTTCAAAAGTGTTGTTCTACTAGACCATGTTGCATAATAGGGGTTCAAAATTTGGATAAAACTATTTACCTCTATTTCTAGGCCTAGAAATTTGCCATAGGCTCCATATGCCACATCAATTTTATCCTTTATTGTATCTACCCTATGCTAAAAAATGGATGTTAATGCACCCAATATTACATTTTTGTGCTCCCTAATCTCTTTCTCTATTTCTGCTCCTATATCCCATGTATCCTCTATTTGGATCTCAACACCCTGTAACTCTTTTGGCTCAGTAGGGGCAGCTTATGGCATGTCAAGAAGCTATTGTGTAAGCTCTTCTATGAGATTCTCTTGTTCTTTAATTTTTATTAGACTAAGCTCTTTGTCTTTAATAATATTACTAGTTTCACTAGTGAGTTTCTTCATTTTTTTAGACATTTAAACTGCCTTAGCTTCATTCAGTTGGGAAAAATGTGTGAGCTCTTGGGAGATCTCCAAGTCTCCTCTATTTTGGACTGACTAGATTATCTTGTTTCCTTCCATCTTCTCCTAAATGTTCAATAGGGCTGGCTTTTGATCTTTTGGAGCCAAGCTCCACGTTGCTAATGCCTAGGACTTTGGGTTATATCCAAACCCTCTAATCATGTCCCCAACCTATGTTTCTGATGAAAATTTCACATTAGGTTGTTTTCTTATTTGGTCAATAATAAAGGTAGAGGCCAAATCCCAACCTTCCACTAGTAACATACCACTGGCCTTGACCAATTTTCTTTCTTGTTCAGGTGTGATATGCTTTGATTCGGGATCATAATCGTGCAATGTTTATAGAGCCTTTGTTGTCACTGGATCACTACCTGCTAAGTTCAATTGTGCACCCACTTTTTGTTTCTTATTCTAGCTGAGGAAGTCCTTGAATTCCTTTCTTTGATGAAATTTTCATCTTTAAGGAATTGATCCTGATATATCAGTCTCTCTTTTTTGCATGTCCTAATAGGTAGCTCTACTTCCTCTTACTCATATTTCTTCAGTTTCTTTCCTACCCTTATTTGTTTCCTCCATTGATGATCATATGCCATGTTTCTAGTTAAGGGCACCAATCCTATCTTTCTTCTTTCCTTTCTTCTGAGATGGCTCCTTGTTTCAACCTTTTGTCTTTTAGGTGGGGGTTCATTTGTAACCTCTATCTCAGGGACCTCTATTAGGTCAATTATGTTTTCACCCTTAGCTGCTTGTTCTTTAGCAAATGCTTGGTTGACTGGAGGGGAACTAGGCATTGAGTATTCTTCATCACTATCATCATCATATTCTGATGATGAGTGCCACTTATGGCCCTTCTCTGGCGCTACAAGCTCATCTTCTAATTGGTTGCATAGGAGAGTATGGGACTCTATCATGGAATCTAGCCTCTTCAAATATGGCATGTCTGGGAAGAAACCCCCAAAATTAATTCCTTTTCTCTTTACCTGTCTCTCTAGATCCATTATTTCATTGAACTTTTGAGCTCTCTTATCAACCTCCTCATCCTCTAAAATGCTTCTTATCAGGTCCTCTTCCATGAATTCCTCATGGTCTTTTATGTATGGGATGGTAGGTGTCAGCAACTTCTTTGCACTCAGGGTGAAGCCCTCTGTGTCAATATATCTGTAAAGAGCCACATTCATCCTGTAATGACCCATCCAATTGTTTACTAGGTCCAATACCTTCTTGCCAATTGTAAAACTGTAAATCTTGAACTACCTTGGGGTAAATGTACACTTTCTATGAGAAGAAAAGTGTTCCTTATCTGTTAAAATCAATTGCCTTATGAATTCCATTGCTGCAATACTTGGTGGCACATGGAATGGAAAAACATGGGGAGGGTAGGTACAACCATACACCCTGATCAATTTGAAATTATTTTCATAATAGAAATCACCCCAGTTGTGATCTCCTGGCCATTTGTTAAGATAATGACATGGTCTGAGTAGTTGTATCACCTTGACTAGTAGCCTAGTCTTGTTGACACCTAGGAACTTAAGAATTGGATACACTATCCAATTTTCAAAGGCACAAAACTCTTGTTCTCTTGAGGTGTAATTCCACACTCTCAGCCAGAATTGAATGGGGTTGGTCTGGTTTTGGTGAAACCTTTGAGGCCTTAGAAACTATCAGTTCATGATGGGGAAGTTGTAGTATAGGATCAAATGCATTAGAATAGAGTAATGCATGAACCTAGGGTTGTCCTTCTTATTCTGTATATCAATAAACCCTGGTGCATTTGATCTATGATATATTGGATATAGTCATAGTTGGTCTGGTGTGAGGGCTCTACATGTCCAGGGCCATCATCAGGATGTCTGAAGGGATTCTCTCTAGTCCTCCATCCTTTCCTAACACTTTGCATAGTGCATATGATATATACTTCAGTTAGAATTTGAAGTCTTTATAGTAGCATGGGGAAATCCCTAGAATAGGTGAAATATAGTTCTTCATCCTCCTTGGAACATGATGTTCCTAAATTAATTTAGAAGCAATGCCACTCTCCCTCGTATATCTATTCTCTAAACTCTTCAAGTTGATCTTAGTAGCCATGGGATGGTATACATTGAAGTCTTTCATGAAAGAGTTTCTGTCTAGGTTAACTAGGGTTTTTCCATTATCCCTTTTGATTGTTTTTGTTAGGATATCATACCTACTGACCATTTCTAGGATGAAATTGGCATCTACAAATATGTATGGGACAATTAACTTGGCCAATCCATAGGTCCATGGGTTTGAGATAGGAACAAACTCATCACTATTGTTATAAAAATAATTAAACAGTGAATAACCAGAGGATCTTAGGGTTTTAGCATCCCTAATAAAGCACAAATAATTAGTGAGGGTATCAGTACTTATCTTTTTGTTCTAGCTTGATCCTAGTAGTAAGGAAATGAATTCTTTAGAGTAGTTGTGTTTCCCTTTAATTTCATCATCTGCATCATCACTTCTCCCACTAGTAGACACTACACTCACTACCCGACTCTTCTTTTTTTTCTCAAATTTATGTTACTGATATTGGAACAAATCTCTTACAAACCCTCACCACAAGTTGTCAATTACTTTGTAATTTGAACTTTTAAGTACTGAAAACACTGCCAATCACAATTCCCTCTGAATTCTGAACCAGGAAATCACTTTTCTTAATACACATTGCTGGAGATCTCTATTTTTCTTAGAAAATGATGAACTCTTCTAAAAATCTTAGCTCTAAAAACTTGGAAATTGGTAAGAATGAAATGACAATGGATATGCTTACTTATAACTGAGAAATCAATGTAGCCATCTCTTCAAAACTAGTAAACTTAAAATTCAATCACTTTTGACATTAGTTTCAATACTGTGAGATCAATTTTGGTTCTAGCCATGGAATTTCAAATTGACATGTAATCAATTATCAATGAGTTTTTTTTTCTTATAAAAACCTTATTAAATTTGAAATGAGATCCAAAACAAATCTGATTGGCTATCATTAATCACTACTTTTCCATATATCACAAATCCTTGATATCCTATAGGCTAGAAACTATCCACCATTGCGTCAAAGAAAATTCTTATTTTTAACTCTGGATTTGCTTGTGGTGACCTAGTGAATGTGTAATCTCCTTGTCACTTGGTGTTCACTTTAACTATGGTTTGTCACTGAGACTTAGAGACTATCCTTGGATCAATCTTGAGATCAACAGTTGTCTCCATGTCACTTCATGTTTTCACTTAGGTCATCTTCTTATGGAGACACCACGACTAAGCCATCATTTAACTATTCTTTAACCTCAGATTATATCCAGAGACTTGGCGACTATTATATCTCCTTATTGCTGAACTAATTTTCTAACTCATGGTTTATCTAGAGACCTTGTCACAAATACATTTTCTCTTTATCACTTGATAATTTTACTTTTATGATTTCCATCTGGAGACAATGTGACTACCATTAATCTTCCTTTCTTCTGCATCTGACATTTTTTGCTAAGTCTCTTGATTCTCATACCAAACCCTAATCTTTCATGAGACTTCATGACTGATGAACACGTGTCATAATTATACTTTTGTCTCTTGATCGCCAGATCTTATTTTGATTTTCAACTTCTTACCGCAACCACCATTGAATCTGGATTTCATCCTACGGTTGTTGCTATGTCTCCTGATTCTCAACTTAACTCGTGATCTCTTTCACGGCTAGGCGATAACACTATTATTCAAATTGACATTTATCCCAGCTTCATTCAGAGACTTGACGACTATTAAAACTCCATGTCACTAGATAACTTCTAAACTACAGGGTTTATTATGAGGCAACCCGACCACCGTTAGATATAATCTGAGATGAACGGTCTACACCAATTCTCTAGATCTTTTGAAGCATATTATTTTTATCAAGAGACAACATGACCAATGCTTTTTGCCAAATCTCCAGACTAAATGGAATATTCATTTTTCTTTATGAGACTAGGCGACAAACATATTTAGCACATGCAAATATCTCAGACTTAAGTTATGAAAAAGGTAACTTGAAAATATAAAATTGACTGATGATTTAGGGATTTTTGAATTTTCGAATAGAAATGACCCTAGCCATTAGGTTTTTTTGGCATTTTTTACTAGGTTTAGGGCTGAAAACATTATTTGCAGAGAAATATGAGCAATTTTCAGGCATGACTTTCAACTCTTAAGCATACGAATGACTGGGATCTTCAAAATTTTACAGGGAAGACTACAAATAGGAAATACAACCAACAAGGTGCATCCTTGATATCAACCTTATGTGTTCTTGTGTGGGTCTATGATCTAAGGTGAATGACCCTAAGGTGAGTTATAAGCCTATGGGTTCCTGAAACCATGGTTAGTCCATGTTAGTCTTTTAGTGATTTTAGTGTTTGGTTAGAAGTTTGTGTTTTAAGTCCTTAGAATAGGTTCTTTTCATGTTTTGAACCTCTCCCACATCCATGGATGTTGGTAAGGTTGGCCTTTTCCCAAAATAGCAACTTTCCCATATATTGCCAAAAAGTTGTCTTTTTGCAAAATATTGCATGAGCAAGTTCTACAAAATTTTGCTCCAAGAATGACAATTTCATTGTAACCAACCACACAAACTTCTTGAAGCATCTATAATTCCTAGATGATGCTATTAGGTGATCTAATGCATTCTTGGAAGGTTAGAACTTACTATGTATGGATCTTGATGTTCAGAGGAGGAAATAGAAGAGTTTTCTGAGTTATTTTGATAGTGTACGGTCTGGTACGGATTCATCTTGTGATTCCAGTTGCAGAAATTGGTGATATCTTGAGTCCCTTAACCATTCTAGTTGGTTTGAGTTGTTTTTGTGGAGTTTGTTAAAAGTTATAGATTTTACTTGCTCACTGCCTGAGAAACCAAAGCTTACTGGGTCAGTCACAATGATGTGATCCTAACTTGAGATTTATCTAGTGGATCTACTTGGCCACTTGGAAAATAAAATTTAGGATCATGTTCCTTAAGAATCCTAAATATCATATGCTCAAAGTTAGTCCTAAGATTTATGAGACAAAGCCCTAGGCTAATTATCTCTATGTAATTAGCCTGGCTCTTTTGTACAGTTGCATGCATGTGCAATATATGTTTGGGAGGATCGAACTAAGGATGGTTCTAGACTATTTTGGGGTAGAGGAAGCCATCTAAGCCATTACATTTACTCTATGAACCCACCTTCAATGACTTTGTTAACAAACCAAACCTAATCAGCTAATTAGGCATGCATGCTTTGTGAGAGTTCAGGGGTGCAAGAGTGGAGTGAAGTTTTAAGGCTTTGAGGCATTTCAAAACTCCATAAAGGGTGTCTAGAAACCTATTAAGATAAATTATATCCCTCTTTAGTTGAAATTTATGTCCATAAAACCCTCTAGATATGGCTACAAGGAATCCTAGACCATTTAGAGTTCGAGTATCCTTGGGTCTACAAGACATAATCCATTTGTGGATTCTATATCCTTATGGTCTAGTTAAAGTGTTCAATCCCTTAAATCAAGAGTTATAAGTCTCTGGTAAATATTTGTGTTATTGTGTTTGGTTTAGGGAAAGTGTCCCTAAAGAAGAAATTGCAGAGTTCTACATCTTGGCTTGGAGAGTCAAGAGGGGATAGGGGAAGTGTATTGGTCCCTTAGACAATTCAGAAGACACCCTAGGAAAACATTGGTGGAGTTGGGGTGTTCAGGAAAAGAAGTTTGAAGAGTTGATAAGGAGTTGGAGCCCATCAAGGTTTTCTTGCAGTGCTCTCTGCATTAGGTGGTATCAGAGCCTACTAAGATCTTGGAAGAAGTGAAGAATGGGTGAAAAAATAGAAAGTTCTCAAGGAGAGGAAGTCCCTAATAGAATAAAAAATGTGGAGTTGGCTAAAATTGTCAGAGAAGAAGTAGCTAAGAAGAAGAAGATGGAGGAGGAGGAGGAGTAGAAGAAGAACAAGAAGAAGAACAAGAAGAACAAGAAGAAGAACAAGGAGGAGGAGGAGGAGGAGGAGGAGGAGGAGGAGGAGGAGGAGGAGAAGAAGAAGAAGAAGAAGAAGAAGAAGAAGAAGAAGAAGAAGAAGAAGAAGAAGAAGAAGAAGAAGAAGAAGAAGAAGAAGAAGAAGAAGAAGAAGAAGAAGAAGAAGAAGAAGAAGAAGAAGAAGAAGAAGAAGAAGAAGAAGAAGAAGAAGAAGAAGAAGAAGAAGAAGAAGAAGAAGAAGAAGAAGAAGAAGAAGAAGAAGAAGAAGAAGAAGAAGAAGAAGAAGAAGAAGAAGATTATTTCTTTTATCTGTTGATAGATTTGGAAGGAGAGATTAGAAATTAGACATTCCCATGTTTTTTGGGAAAATGGATCCTGAATAATGTATGGATTGGATAGAAGCCTTGGAGAATTATTTTGAATGTGGCAGTATCTCTAAAAATTAGAAGGTCAAAGTTGCAAAATCAAAAATGAAGGGCCTTGCATTAAGCTGGTGGAATTTTCTACAAAATGAAAGGATGGAAGAGGAAAATAACCATATCTAAACATGGAAGAAGATGTTAGTAGAGATCAAAAGATAGTTTGTGCCAGAAGACTATGAGATTACCCTTCACAAAAAGATGCAAAATCTAAGACAGAAGGACCTTAATGTGAGTGGATATATTAAGGAATTTCATAGAATGACCTTGAAGGCCAAAGTCTCAGAGAGTGAGAAACACAATCTTGCAAGGTATGTAAATGGACTAATATACACTATTCAAGATGAAATGAGCTTATTCAACCCTGAATCAGTGCATAAGTGTTTTCAAATGGCACTAAAAATTGAAGAAAAATAGAAGAGGAGAGGAGAACAAAATAACTGAGGTAGAGGGAATAATTTTAGAGGAAGGAGTAGGTTCAATGGCAGGGGTCCATTCCAAATGAGTCAAGGGGAGTTTAATAGCCATGAGTCAGAAGGAGAGTACAATAATAGATGCAATTTCAGAGGGAGGAGATCAAACAGTTGAGGAAGATTTGGTGGAAGAGGACCTAGTGTCTTCATAGGAAAATGTTTTACTTGTAATCAAATTGGACACCAGTCCTTTAGATAGCCTAAAAAGTGTGGCACCAGTAGACAAGGAGGGTGCAAAAGAGTACAACTCACCCAAGAAGATGATAGCCAAAGAGTTTCCTCCTATCATTCTGCAACTTCAAGACCTGAAAATCCAAAACAAGGAGAATGCCTCATGATGCAAAGGACACTCCTAAGAGTACCTACTACTATAGAACCACCTCAAAGAAAGTCATTGTTCAGAACAAGATGCAAGGTGAACAATTAGGTATGCAAATTTATAGTTGATTCTAGATCCACTGATAATATTGCATCTAGGGAGTTAGTCACTAATAGAAAGTTGCATGTAATCCCTCATCCTTTCCCTTATAAGGCTTCTTGGTTGACAAAAGAAAAAAAAAACTATCATCAATGAACAAGTTTGGTTAGATTTCAAGATAGGCGAGTATACAGACAGAGTTTTATGTGATATCACAGAGATGGATGCATGTCATTTGTTATAAGGTAGGCCTTTGCAATATTATGTAGATGCTAAGCATGAAGGAAAGTCCAATGTCTACACTATAGTTAAGGATGGTGTTGAGTATGTGATGAACCCACTCCCTGGTTGTGAGAAAGAAAAATATGTTACTAGCAATGTCTTACATATAGGAGAGAAGGAATTCATGAAGGTAATAAAAGAAAGGGATACACCTTGTTATTCCTTGGTAGTAAGGCCCAAAAAGACACCAGTGAAAGAGATAAAGGTCAAAGCTCTTACTAGGGATGTAGGCCCCAAAGAGGTCAAAGCACTGTTAGACCAGTATAAGGGTATTATAGATCAGAGCACACTAGAGTCTTTTCCACCTGAAAGGGAAGTAAGTCACTATATAGACTTCATATCATGGGCCACTTTTCAAAACAAAGGAGCATATAGGATGACCCCTGAACAAAACCAAGAGAGAGCAAGACATATTCAATAATTGCTGTCAAAATGCCTCATTAGGAAGAGTGTGAGTCCTTGTGTTGTCCCTGCAGTCCTAGCACCCAAAAAACAAGGCACATGGAGACTATCTAGGGACTCTAGGGAAATCAATAGGATAACCACCAGATATAGGTTTCCTATGCCTAGAATAGAGGATTTGATGGACTATTTAGGGGGTGCAAGGTAATATTCCAAGATAGATCTCAAGAGTGATTACCATCATATAAGAATTAGAGAGGGAGATGAATAGAAGAAAAAATTCAAGTCTATAGAAGGCCTCTATGAATGGATTGTGATGCCTTTTAGCCTCTCCAATGCTCCAAGCACCTTTAGGATATTGATGAATGAAGTATTGAAGCCTTTTATTAACAAATTTGTTGTTGTATACCTTGATTACACTTTGATCTTTAGCAGGAGAAGAGAACACCTCAAGCATTTGGACATGGTGATGAGAAAACTCCATGAGGAGAAATTGAAGATAAATATATAGAAATGTGTATTCCTTCAAGAAGAACTTATGTTATTAGGTTTTGTGATCTCTAAGAATATTCTCAAGATGGACCTTTCCAAGGTTGAAGCCATCCTCAATTGGTCACCTCCTACTACTCCTTTAGAGGTAAAGAGTTTCCATAGTTTATGTAGCTTTTATAGGAATTTCATCAGAAATTTTAGTGGCATATGTGCTGGAGATTTGATTTTGTTCAATTAATTGATTGTATGTTTGTCATTGGTGACAACATATAATACACAGTATTAATTCTTTATGTACTTATCAGAATGATGACATGATGACTTGCGTGGTTAGCTACATTTTGTTGACATGTTTATTATGTTATGTTCATACACGCAGATCAAGATATGATGTTTCAATCAAGTTGTGTAATTCTGTTATTGGCAGTTATAGTTCTGGAAGAGTATCTATTCAGAGCCAACGTATGTAACATGTTTCTTGAGTTGCACCTATCTTAAGGATATGTGTGTGTATATTCATGATTAGTTATGAGTTGATGATAGTCATCTAAAGGTGCCAAACATGTTTCAAGAAGATTGCAAAGTTAGAGTTAATTTGGTGAGGCTGACTTAGTGAAGTGTCACGTCTATTAAGTTTATACTTGCACGGTTGTAATTATGCTTGTGTGCTTAGTAGAGCCAACAAGGATGTTATGAAGAGTTTTCTTATAGGTCCCATGATCTTGTACTTTGAGGAAGATACTTATAGCAATTCAATTGTGATATGCTAAGTATGAATGATACAAAAAGAGACAGAAGATGTAAACAGTAGAATATCAGATGTGGTTCATTCATCAAGAGTCTATGTGAAGAAGTGAACGATTGTAATACACTGGAACTGATCAAGATAGCAGGTCTACTCTACAGTTCATCATTAGATATAGTGCATATCTATTATACGAAAGGTTGTAGTCTTCACCATTAAGTAGTGAGCTTTTGGATAGTGAGTCCACCTCCCCTAACAGGGTTATTTTGAAAAGACTCCTAACATGGTCCAACCCTTAACTAGGTAACTATACTTATTGCATTGTAAAGTACAACTCCTAACAGTGTTGAAATATCTTCTAACAGGGATTACCATAAACAAGTATAGTTCATTGTGGGTGCTAATTCCCACTGGGGTTTTTACTATTTGGTTTCCCTATAATCAAATTGTGTGTTGTGTATTGCATTATCTGATTAAGCATTTACTTTGTTGTATTCTAAAATTAAGGAATTAAAAAAAAAATTAAAGTTACTGATAACTGATTCACCCCCCCCTCTCAATTATCCTTTGGGACTATTCTAACAATTGGTATCAGAGCCAAGTGCCTTGGAGAAGAAGCCAAACAACTTAAGGTAGATTAGATGTCTTACTTCAGAAAAGAAAGCCCTAAGTTTGATGAAGAAAATTATCTAGATTGGAAAAACAAAATGATAACACATCTATAGTGTGTTGGCTTTGAGATCTTTGAAATTGCTACACAAGAAGTTGTAATTCTATCTCTGAAAGACCTTGCAAAGGATGATGCTACTAATAGAAAAAAGGAAACATTTACCAATAATGCTATTGCTAAAGAAGTCCTAATCGACACCTTATATGATAGTGAATTTTCTGAGATCAAGAAAATTGACATAACATATACCATATGGAAGTATTTAGAAGATGTGTTTGAAGGAGATATTCAAGCAAAGAATGCACGCAGGAAGACATGGAAAATGAAATACAATAGTCTTGAGATGTTACCTGAAGAGAACATTAGAGCTTACAATCAAAGGATAAATGAAGCAATCTCTGGAATCAAAAACAATGGTGGAGAAATATCAGAAGAAGATATAATGGACAAGTTGCTAACTACTTTAACATCAGATTATGAAAACAAGATAAGTATTCTAGAGGAAACCATGCAATTCTCACAAGACTTCAAGAGAGAGAATTTGATCAGCAAAATCTCTACATTTGAGATATCAAGATTGAAGACTAAACCTGAAAGTGAAACAACTTTCAAAGCCGCATTCCATGGTAAGAAATCCTTACACATCTCCAGTCGTAATGAGAAAGAAGAAGTCGAGGAAGAACTAAAAGAAATCATTGCTATGATTTCTAAAAGAGAAAATAAAGGAAAAGGAAAATATGAAGGATAACTTCCATTCAAATGCTTTTCATGTAACAAGATTGGTCACTTTGCATCTAAGTGTCCCACAAGAGTCAAGAAGTTTAGATCTGATTACAAACCCAAATATAAGAATGAATGTTATCATGTTGAAGAAGGTTTAACTGATGAAGATTTAGGAGAAGATGAAATTGGATTCATTTCCCTTAGAGACATGGAAAGGTTGCTCGAGGAAATGGACATTATAGATGAAAAGGAAGAACAAGAGTTAGCCTTAATTTCCAAAGTAGACATCAGAACTGATTGGATCATTGACAGTGGATTCTCTCATCATATGACAGGTGACAAGGACAAATTTGTTCATAATACAAAGGTGGTATGGTTATATTTGGAGATAACACTCCTAAACCTATCATAGGCAAAGGTTCTATCACTTTGGATGGAAAGAACAAGACAGATGATGTTCTATATGTTGATGGATTACATCATAA
>MU227900.1:905292-951754 GCA_018584345.1 Thuja plicata
AGGGGGAGCATATACTCTGGGGGAGTATATACATGGAACAAAAACATAGTCAGAGGAACTGCAGTAGTATAGAGAAATCTTTGATGAGGATATTGAGAAGATTGTAAAAGAAAGAGGACACCATGAAGAGAAGATGTTTTTGATATCATATTTTTCCATCAATGTCAAAGGGGGAGATTGTTGGAGATTTGATTTTGTTTAGTTAATTGATTGTATGTTTATCATTGATGACAACATATAATACATAGTAGTAATTCTATATGTACTTATCAGAATGATGACATGATGAATTGCGTGGTTAGCTACATATTTTTGACATGTTTATTATGTTATGTTCATACACACAGATCCAGATATGATGTTTCAGTCAAGTTGTGTAATTCTATTACAGTTCTGGAAGAGTATCTGTTTAGAGCCGATGTGTGTAATGTGTTTCTTGAGTTGCACCTATCTTTAGGATATGTGTGTGTATATTCATGATTATTTATGAGTTGATGATAGTCATCTAAAGGTGCCAAACATGTTTCAAGAATATTGCAAAGTTAGAGTTAATTTGGTGAGACCGACTTAGTGAAGCATGGAGTCTATTCAGTTTATACTTGCGTGGTTGTAATTATGCTTGTGTGCTTAGTAGAGCCAACAAGGATGTTATGAATAGTTGTATTATAGGTCCCATGATCTCATACTTTGAGGAAGATACTTATAGCAATTCAATTGTGATATGCTAAGTGTGAATGATACGAAAAGAGACAGAAGATGTACAAAGAAAAATATCAGATGTGGTTCATTCATCAAGAGTATGTGAAGAAGAAGTGAAAGAATGTAATACACTAGAAATGATCAAGATAGCAACTCTACTCTATATTTGATCATCAGATATAGTGCATATCTATTATATAGAAGGTTGTAGCCTTCACCATTAAGCAGTGAGTTTTTGGACAGCGAGTCCACCACCCCTAATAGGGTTATTTGTAAAAGACTCCTAACAGGGTCCGACCATTAACCAGGTCACTATAATTATTGCATTGTAAAGTACAACTCCTAATAGGGTTGAAATATCTTCTAATAGGGATTACCATAAATAAGTATAGTTCACTGTGGGTGCTAGTTCCCACCGGAGTTTTTACCATTTGGTTTCCCCATAATCAAATTGTGTGTTGTGTATTGTGTTATCTAATTAAACATTTACTTTTTTGTATTCTAAAGTTAAGGAAGTAAAAAAAAGAATTAAAGTTACTAATAACTGATTCACCCCCCCCTCTCAGTTATCCTTTGGGACTATTCTAACAATATGTGTCCTAGCCTCCCATTATCAACACCATTAAAGGTGGAAGAAAATATATATTTTCATGGACTAATGAAGCTAATGATTTCTTTGAGTTGTTGAAGAAAAAGATTGCAGAAAAACCTATCCTATTTCTACTAGACTTTCATAAAGTATTTATAGTAGAATGTGATGCAAGCAATAAATCCATTGGGGGAGTCTTGAGCCAAGAAGGGAGGCCAATTGCTTTTTTCAGTGAGAAGCTCAATGAAGCTAAAAAAAAAAATCAACTTATGATCTGTAAATGTATGCAATGGTTTAGTCACTTAGGAAGTGGAGACATTATTTTTTTCCAAAGGAGTTTTTAGTCTTTACTGATAACCATGCACTTATCTTTTTGAATAAGCAGGAGAAACTTAATCACAGACATGTGAAGTGGATGGAGTTCTTACAGTCATATACATTTTTTATCAAGTATAAGAAAGGGATTGTAAACAAATTTTTTGATGCTCTTAGTAGGAGACACCTAACTACCCAAACCATTCAGTTGGAGAGTGTTGGGGTTCATGCCATGAAGGATATGTATATTAAGGATGAAGATTTCAAAGAGGCTTATTAGATTTGTACTGAGATTACAGCCATATACCACAGTGATTTCTCAAAGTTTATTGTGCAAGATGGTCTTCTTTTCAAGGGTATCTCATTGTGTGTCCCTAAAGGATCCATCAGAGAGAACATTATTAAGGAAAAGCATTGTGGAAGCCTAGCTAGTCACTTTAGGGTGGATAAAACATTGGAGTTGGTTAGAAGGTTCTACCACTGGCCCAAATTACAGATAGAGGCTAGGAGATTTGTGGAGAGTTGTCTAGTTTTTCAAAAAGCCAAAGGACATACCTCCAATGCAGGGTTCTACACTCCTTTACCCATCACTTCAAAATCTTGGGATTCAGTAAGTATGGACTTTGTCCTAGGTATTCCAAATACCAAGTCTAGATTTGATAGCATTTATGTTGTAGTTGACAGATTTTCAAAGATGGCACACTTCATTCCTTGTAGGAAAACCCATGATGCATCCCACATAGCTAGATTGTTCTTCAGAGAAGTTGTGAGAATTCATGGACTACCACTATCAATCATTTCAGATAGGGATCCTAAGTTCTTAGGTCATTTTTGGAGAACACTATGGAGAAAGTTAGGGACAAATGTTTCACTATCCTCTGCATATCACCCACAATCAGATGGTCAGACAGAAGTCATAAATAGGTCCCTTGGAAACCTTTTGAGATTCTTCACACAAGAACATGGAGCCACTTGGGATATTATCAAAGTACAAGCAGAATTCTCATTCAATGATTTAGTAAATCAGAGTACTGGTTTAACTCCATTCTAGATTGTTTATGGAACTCAGGCTAGAGGGGAATTGGAACTCAGAGATATCAAAGACATGGAAAAAAGGAGTGCACTAGATGAAGACTTTGTTGAAGTGATGAAGAATATCCATGACCAAGTACACATCAAACTATAGCATACCACTGAGAAATATAAAGCACAGGATGACAAAAAGAGGAGAGACTTATAGTTCAAAGTGGGAGATTTAGTGATGACCCACCTTAAAAAGGAGAGGCTGCCCAAAGAAAAATACACAAATCTTATGATGAAAAATATTGGCCCTTTCAAGATTCTAAAGAAATGTGGAAATAATGCCTATAGAATTGATCTACCTTCTCACATTGGATTATCACCTATTTTCAATGTTGCAGATATCTATGCTTACAAAGGTGAAGTTAGCACTACTGATCTTGTAGGTACTCCAGAGCCTCCTACACTCCAACCACTCAAGGACATGCCCCAAGCAACTCCTCCTAAGATTGAAAGCATCCTAGACAAGAGAGTAAACAAGAAAACTAGGATAGGAAATTACTAAGAGTACTTAGTGAAATGGAAAACCCAACCCACTAAATATGCTACCTGGATGACCCTTGAAGACATTCAGAAGACAAGCTATCCACTTGAAGAACTCCCAACTCAAGAGACTTGTGTTAATTTTGCCTTGGCAAGTATGGTATGGGGAACCTCATGAAGTTCTTATTTTCTTGCTTTAGTGTTTTTAATAAGGTGCATCCTTGAGATCACCCTTGTGTGTGCTTTTGTGGGTCTATGATGTAAGGTGAAAGACCCTAAGGTGAGTTATAAACCTATGGGTTCCTGAAACCATGGTTAGCCCATGTTAGTCTTTTGGTGATTTTAGTGTTTGGTTAGAAGTTTGTGTTTCAAGTCCTTGGCATAGGTTCTTGTCATGTTTTGAACTTCTCCCACATCCATGGAGGTTGGTAAGGTTGGAATTTTCCAAAAATAGCAAATTTCCCATATGTTTCCAAAAAGTTGTCTTTTTCCAAAATGTTGCATGAGTAACTTTTACAAAATGTTGCTTGAAGAATGACAACTTCATTGTAACAAACCAAACCAACTTCTTGAAGCATCTGTAATTCCTAGATGATTTCATTAGGATATTTGATGTCTTCTAGGAAGGTTATAACTTACTGTGTATGGAGCTTGATGTTCAGAGGAGGAAATAGAAGAGTTTTTGACTGAGTTATTTTGATAGTGTACAATCTGGTATGGATTCATATTATGGATCTAGTTGTATAACTTGGTGATTTCTTGAGTCCCTTAACCATTCCTACCGGTTTGAGTTGTTTTTGTGGAGTTTGTTAAAAGTTATAAATTTCACTTATTCACTGCCTGAGAAACCAAAGCTTACTAGGTCAGTCACAAAGATGTGATCCTAACTTGAGATTTATCCAGTGGATCTACTCTACCACTTGGAAAATAAAATTTAGGATCATTTTCCTTAAGAATCCTAAATCTAGGACACTCAAATTTAGTCCTAGGATTCATGAGACAAAGCCCTAGGTTAATTATCTCTATGTAATTAGCCTGGCTCTTTAGTACATTCACATGCATGTGCAATATATGTTTGGGAGGATCAAAATAAGTATGGTTCTAGACTACTTTTGGGTAGAGGAAGCCATCCGAGTCATTACATTTACTTTATGAACCCACCTTCAACCACTTGCTTAACAAACCAAGCCTAATCTAGCTAATTAGGCCTGTGTTGTTTGTGAGAGTTTAGGGGTGCAGGAGTGGAGTGAAGTGTTAAGGATTTGAGGGGTTTCAAAAATACATAAAGGGTGTCTAGAAACCTATTCAGATCAATTAGGTCCTTCTAGAGTTGAAAGTTATGTCCAAAAAACCCTTTGGATAGGGCTACAAGGAATCCTAGACCATTTAGAGTTCAACCATCCTTGGGTCTGCAAGACTGAATCCATTTGTGGATTCTCTATCCTTAGGGTCTAGTTGAAGTGTTCCATCACTTAGATTGGGAGCTCTAAGTATCTATTAAAGATTTATGCTATTTTGTTTGGCTTATGGAAAGTGTCCCTAAAGAAGAAATTGCAGAGTTCTACATCTTGGCTTGGAGAGTTAAGAGGGGATAGGGGAAGTGTATTGGTCCCTTAGACAAGTCAAAAGACACCCTAGGAAGACATTGGTGGAGTTGGGGAGTTCAAGAAAGAAGTTTGAAGAGTTGATAAGGAGCTAGAGCCCATCAGGTTTTTATTGCATTGCTCTCTACATCAAATTTGAAATGATTTATGACAATAATATTGAAAATGAGAATGTAGGGATTGAAGATGAAAATGTAGGTTTTGAAAATGAACATATAGATGTGGGAAATGGAAGTGTGGACATTGACAATGACAATCCACTATGTGTATATGAAGTAATTAACAATGATAATGGTGCACAAGAACCAAATCAACATTACACATCTCCAAATTATATGAGAAATGAAGTCCCTTGTGAGGAATAAATACAAACTTAAAATTTGAGACCTTAAAGAACAACAAAATGGTTACTTGAAATTGATGAGATCATAATGAGAAATTTTGATGGTAAGCGATTAGAAAGAACCGTTCGGTTGTGAGTTTCAAAACTTTTTGATCAATTTTTTAGCCACAATACATTGGTTGAGCAATGTCAATTGTTTGTGCAGTTGTTAAAGATGCATAAGATGAGACCTATTCTATCCAAATTGAAAATTAGTGTGAACAATAAAAAGGAGAGGAATGCTATTATTGTGAGAAATATTTTTAGTGCTCTCAATTCTATTGGGAAGACTACCAAGTAAAAAGACAAGAGAGCCACTAGGAATCATTGAAGACTTTTTTTGTGTACCTCTTAAGATTTGAAATACCTGTTGTCATAAATATCATGTGGATTTTTAAATGCATCATGAATTGTTATGATCCATTCATTTTACTTTGCATACTAGTGAAATATTGAAGGAGTGTGGTGCAAGTTCCCTTCCAAAATCATCAAGAGACTTGCTTTATCATTTTTATGTCCTAGAGATGATGGATGTTTCTTTTATAAGCAAGATTGCTTAAATGACAAGTTCTCGGAGTGTGGTGGGCTAGTGAAGTTTGTTTTATGTTTTCATGAGGGATGCGAACATGATTTTGGAAAGAAAATTGTCCAATAAAATGTATATGAAACCGTTAAATATACATTAAAAAGTGGAGGTGAAGGCTCTAGATGTGAATTGGTTACAAAAGAATGCAATGTAGCTGATTTTATTTCAGATTTTAGGAAGAATATTTTTTACATGTATGCAAGGCATAGTCACAGGTCTCAGTGGTTGGATCAACAATTTGGGATTTGTAGGGACACTTTCCCAATTGGCACTATTATATTGGTCGTTGACTTTGCAGAGAACTATACATTGCAGCCCCAAAATGAGTTGCAAGATCAATATTAAAATTCTATTTAGGTTGCTATATTTGTGCATATAACATATAGACATTCCCCTGATAGTATAGAAGATCCTTAAATTTATTCCGATCATACCATTTTTATATGAGAGATGATAGATCTCACTCTCATGAGTATGTCCAACATTTATTTGAGAACTATTTTGAGTGGGTGCGGGAAAATGATATTTCTATGGATATACATCTCATTTGGTCTGAAAATTATATAGGTCAATTAAAAAATGCTCATAAGTTTTATTGGTTATTTAGAATGCATCTAGAGACATATGTACCTCATATTTGGATTTTTTTTTAGGCTGTTCATGGAAAAGGGGAGCATGATGGAGTAGGTACATGTGTAAAGAGAGCTCTAGCTAAAGAGAAATTGAGGATTTCAGGTGTATAACTCCTTGATGCATGTTCTATTGTTGATTAGTGTACTTCAGCATTATCACTGGGGGGCTCTTGATTCAACAGTGCACAGATTCTTTTGGTTGGTTGAGTTGGGCACAATTGGAGATAGGTTGGATTGTCAAACTGTGAAAGATTCTTCAAAAATGCATTCATTTCAAAGCTCAAATACTAGTACATGGACCATTTGGACACAAGAGTTGCCTTGTTTTTGTCCAAGGTGTCTTTAGTGTGATTGGGATCAATGTGAGTCAAGTGAGTGGGTCAATATGTGGGTTCCACATTATATAACTCCTTTATCTATCACTCTCTCTATAATAAATGATGAAATGGATTGTTCACTTGATTATGACCATCTTTCAGATCTTCTATACCTAGGACATATTTTTGCATTGGTTGCACCACAGGGGAATGATGAGAGATCAGATTAATGGTTAGCACATTGTGTACGAGGAAAGAAAAAACTTGCACAACCGACGATAAATGATGATATGTTCACACATCCAACAGGATCACATGTTGTTGAGGGAACATGGTTGTACACAAACATGATTAGAAATAATGGTATTCCCATGTTTGAAGAAGTTACAAGAAGCACAAAACCATTCTCATGTATTCACACCTTGTTATAGAAGCCAATGTTAAGTTGTTGAAACATAAAGGAAAACCAAAGACAAAGGAACTTTGGAATATTAGTATTGTTGAGCATGAAGTAATATTGAATACCCTCAAGCAGAGAGATGACCCTTCAGGAACACTTCAGTAGGTAAGTTCAACTCACTGCAAGGTTTTCCATGTTCACTACGATTATGTTCAATACATTTTCATTGTAGTTTTCTGATTTATTTGTTTGAGCCAATAAACTTGGTTTTGTATGTGGATTGTAAGTGTAGTTGGATAAATATATGATAGATATAGGAGATTGAGGTGTGTATTTGACTAGCCCAGATATTTTATGATGGCAAAATTCACTATGCATTGGCTAGTCATCTTTTTGGCAACCTATAAACTTATTTTTTTCTTATGCCTTATTAATGCAAGGATTGGAATATAGATGTGACGCAAGTAGGATTATTAGGAGGGGCCAAGGGCACTCCCAAATACCAAACCATCTTGCAGATACAATGCAGAAGCCAAACAACAGAGTGAGAGAAGAAAACACAGGAATTCATTATATTAACTTGATCAAAATCATTACATGTCAGGATGTAAGGCCTTCCTAGTTTCAGCCATATATTCAATGAATTATAATAATATCTTCATACAATAGAGATCAAAGGCCTTCAATCTAAATATAAAACATTCGCCTTCTTTCTCTAAGAATCATATCCAAACTAATAACATACAACCAAATATATACAAGAGTCCACCACAAGAGGTAGATGCTCAAATCCATAAGAGAGACCCACATTTAGGTCCACACATATCCCAATGAGAGACCCCAAATAAATTAAGCCATCATAATTAAATGAAGAATTTAGCCAAAGATCCAACTCCCAAAATAAGCGTCTCGGGTGGAGGAACACCAAAAATCAGCAACCGTCGATAGAGCATAACTGAGCATCAAAAAACCTTTTGATAAAGACATTACCAAAATTCATTGGTAAGCACACTTGAGAAATAGAGACAAGAATTCTTGAGCAACAAAGAACAAATTAAAGAACTGAAAGTAAAACATCTTCTTTTTTTTTGGTTGTGCAGGACTGCCAATGACCCAAGATGCTCCTACATCAGACACCTGGGGTTACAATAAATGATTCTCTAAATCATTTGTCAGGTCCAACCTAAAATGAATCCAACTTGGATTGAGAAATCCATGATGAGTTCTCAATTGGTTTGTTCTTCCACTTCACTATATATTCCATGCATTCTTTTCCTCTTTTTCTTTTGCCAATTCTCTATTTCAGAATCTTTTCAACTTCCTCTATCTACTTCTTAGGATAATCACTTGGTATAGTCATTTCTTCATCAGATTCATGATATTTGTACAAGTCTGAAATATTGAATATAGGTGATATATCCATGTCATTAGGTAATTCAACCTCATAAGCATTTCCACTGTCAAATCATCTCATTATTTTTCAAGGACCAAATTTCTTCATCTTCAATTTACCATATGTTCCAATAGGAAATCTTCCTTTATTCATATGAACCATCACTGCATCACCAACTTCAAATTTTTTATGTCTTCTCAATCTATATGTACTTTCTTTGTATTTCTAATTACTTTTCTCCAGGTTCTATTTTACATCTTCATGCAATGTCTTCATAAATTCTACAAATTCCTCTGCTTCAACACTTCTTTTCTCTTCTCCAACAATATCTCTCAAATCTGATATACCTCTCGGTTGTGTGCTATGAACAATCTCAAAAGGTGTCTTTCCAGTACTTTTATTCACTGAACCTTTGTATGAAAATTTTGCTTGTGCCAACATCAAATCCCAATTTCCTGGTGTGTCTCCAACTAAGCATCTCAAAAAATTACCCAAACTTTGGTTTACAACCTCTGTTTGTCCATTAGTCTATGGATGAAATGTAGAACTAAACTTCAACTCAGTATCCAACTTCTTCCAAAGTGTTCTCCAAAAATAGCTAACAAACATACTGTCTCAGTTAGAGATGACACTCTTCGATAATCTATGCAATCTGAAAATTTCCTTAAAGAAAAGATCTACTATATGTATTACATCTGATGTTTTCTTACATGGTATGAAATGTGTCATTTTAGAAAATCTATCCATAGCAAAAAATATGGAATCATTACCTCTTGTTGTCCTAGGTAAGCCAAGAACAAAATCCATGCTGATATCACTCCAAGGTTTCTCAGGAACAGTAATAGTTGTATACAAACTAGTATTCTGACTCACTCCTTTTGCAACTTGACAAACCCCATAGCTTTCCACAAATTTTTGAACATCCTTATACAACTGAGGCCAAAAATACCTCTCCTTAAGAAAACTTAATTTTTTGTGAATACCAAAATCTCCGGCCAATCCACTACAATGTTTCTCCTTAATCAAATTAGTTCTCATTGATCCTCTTGGTATACACAATTGAATACCTTTGAACAACATATCTTCCTAAATGAAGTAATCTTCATACTTACTTGATTGATTTGAATTAGGTGCTCTACACACTCTCCACTGCTCTGAAAAATCAGGATCACTTTCATACAAATTCTTCATGTTATCAAAACCAAGAACTTCAATTCTCATTTCAGTCGATAATGACCTTCTTCTACTCAATGTATTAGCAACTCTGTTAGAAAATCCACTCTTATGCTTAATCACAAATGTAAATCTCTACAAATACTCTACCCATTTCATATGTATCTGATATAGCTTATTCTGACTACCCAAATACTTTAAATCCTTATGATCAGTATAAAAAACAAATTCATTTGGCATCAAATAATGTCTCCATTTCTTCATAGCTTGCACAATAACATAGAACTCTTGATCATAGACATAATATTTCCTTTTTGCATCATTCAACTTTTCACTATAGAAAGCAACAGGTTTACCTTCTTGAGTTAATACAGCTCCAATTGCACTTCCACTTGCATCACATTCAACTTGAAATACCTTATTGAAATCAAGTAATGCTAGCACATATAATTCAGCAATGGTTAGCTTCAAATCTTCAAAACTCTTATCAGCTCCATGTGTCCATTTGAATTCTCTTTCATCTCCTCTCATTGTTTCAGTCATAGCATTACAAATAGAACTGAAATTTCTGATAAAATTCCTGTTAAAACTTGCCAAACCACGAAATGATCTTACCTCAGTGACATTTTCATGTGTAGGCCAGTTCAGTATAGCTTCAACCTTCTCTGGATCCATCTTCAAACCATCAGCTGAAATCACAAAACCCAAATACACAAGATCTTATTTCATGAAGGAACATTTCTTTAGATTTATTAGCAAATTTTCCTCTTTCAATATTTGTAACACTTGTCTTATATGCATCAAATGCTCTTCTCTAGTCTTACTGAATATAAGAATGTCATCCAAATATACAATCACACACTTGTTCAGGAATTTATTCAAAACTTCATTCATTAACCTCATAAAAGTACTGGGTGCATTAGTTAAACCAAAAGGCATAACCAACCACTCATACAAACCTTCCTTTGTCTTGAAAGAAGTCTTCCATTCATCACCTTCTCTAATTTTGATCTGATGATATCCACTTTTCAAATCAATTTTGGTAAAATATCTTGCTCCACTCAAACAATCCATTATGTCATCCATTCTTGGTATAGGAAACCTATGCTTCATTGTGATCTTATTGATTTCTCTAGAATCAGTGCACATTCTCCATTCTCCATTCTTCTTAGGTACCAATACAACAGATACTATACATGGAATCAAACTTTCTTGGATCAAGCCTTTGTTCAAAAATTCATGAACTTGTCGATTAAGTTCTTCATTATAATTCAATGTTAACCGATGTGGTGCTTTGTTTGGTAAACTAGCTCTAGAAATCAGATCCATATAGTGACTGATATCTCTCATTGTTGGAAAACCATCTGGTACATTATCTAAAATTATCTCATTTTACTTAGTGAGAAACTTCCCAACTTCTGGAGGAATGTCATCTTCTCTATTCTTACTTGTTTTATTAGGAATCAAAGCATAACATATATCATTACTTTTCAAATATTTAACAAACTGTCTAACTTCCATCAGACAAACTTTCACAGATGTACAAATCTCACCAATAGATTCCTCAATCAACAGTAACAAAACTTTCTTCTTACCATCAACCCAAATATAATATCTATTCAACCTTCCATCATGTATAGCATGTCTATCATATTGCCAAGGTCTACCCAAAAAAATATGACAACAATCCATAGGCATAATATCACACAACACCTTATCATAATACTTCCCAATTTTTAGATTGACAAAACATTGTTCACTCACCATTAATGTATGATCATCTTTGATCCATAAGATCAAGTAGGACTTTGGATGTTTCATCCTCTCCAACTACAAATTTGAAACCATTTCCTCAGATGCTAGATTCTCCAAGATTCCATTGTCAACAATCACTTTCCAAACTTTGTCTGCAACTCTACATTTGGTTTTGAAAAAACATTTCCTGATTGGATCTTTCTTATCCTTCTCACATCATAGTATCCTTTGGATCATAAAATTTCCTTCCTTTTCAGCTTCAATTTGGTAACTCCTCTTGTACCAATTCATTTTTTATACTACTACCCTTCTTTGTTGCATGTGTACAATCAAAAGATTTATGTCCTTCTTCACCACAATTGTAACAAGTAACTTGGAATCCCTTTTTTCTATATCCACCTCTAGAGTAATATCCTCTTCCTCGGTATGAATTTCCACCTTTCCATTCAGTCTTTCCTTTATCTTGAGATGTGTCCAAAATTGAATTTTCTAGTTCAGATCTATTGTTTTCCCCATCGGATCTACCTCTTCCTCTAAGGAATCTACTAGCTCTACCTATTTGTCTTTGTTCATACCTTCTGTTCATCTTTTCCTTAGCTTTTAGGGAAAATTGATATGCCTCCTCAATGCTTTCCATCTTGACCAAACTGATCTTGTATAGAACTTCTCAAGCCATTCAAGCATCTTTCTATTATTTCCACCTCATCTTCAACATGTCTAGATTTGATGTCCAATCTATAGAATTCCTTAGTATAGTATTTCACATATTTATCCTTCTTCTTCAAGCTTTGCATTCTCCTAATGAGGTTAATCTAATAATCACAAGGTATAAACTTTCCTTTCAATTTGTTTACCATATTATCCCATACCTTGATTTTATCTTTACATTTCTTCTTTCAATCCAATTGCAAATGTTCCCACCATAGGGATGCATGACCTTTCATCTTTGTGCTTGTAATCTTCACCTTCTTATCCTCTGCCACATTTTTATATTCAAAATACTTTTCCATCTCTTTTATCTAGTCAACAGTTCATCGAAATCCTATTTTTCACTATACTCAGGAGGATTGAACTGAGGTGTGGATTTCAAACATGTCAAGGCTCGTAGGAATCGCTCTTCTTCCTGATTCATCATAGGTGCAGGTGCAGCTTCACCTTGAACCTCTTCATTTTCATCATCACTAACATCATCAAGATGTCTTCCTCTGCATTGGGCTATCTCAACAGCTTCCAATCTAGCAGCCATATGTCTAAGCATATCAGATAGACCTAGATCTGCATTTCCTCTCCCATGAACCATCTTGAATCCCTCTACAATTGTAGGTCAGATCACAATTTGGTACCCCACAACATTACCAACTAGTGTTAGGGTTTCAAGAAGGAACTTAGATCTCACCATGCTCTGATACCACCTGATGGAAGGAGTTTTATAAGGAGGGGCCAAGGGTACTCCCAGCTACTAAACCAGCTTGCAGACATAATGTAGAAGCTAAACAATAGAGTGAGAGAAGAAAACATAGGGATCCATTATATTAACTTGATCAAAATCATTACATGTCAGGCTGTAAGGCCTTCCTAGTTTCGGCCATATATTCAATGAATTATAATAAGATCTTCATACAACAGAGATCACATAACTTTGATCTCAATATAAAACATTCACCTTCTTTCTCTAAGAATCATATCCAAACTAAGAACATACAACCAAATATATACAAGAGTCCACCACAAGAGGTCGGTGCTCAAATCCATAAGAGAGACCCAGATTTAGGTCCACACAGATCCCAATGAGAGACCCCAAATAAATTAAGCCATCAGAATTAAATGAAGAAGTTGGCCAAAGGTCCAACTCCCAAAATAAGCATCTTGAGCGGAGGAACATCAAAAATCAGCAACCGTCGGTAGAATATAATTGAGCGTCAAAAAACCCATTGGTAAGGACATTACTGAAATCCATTGGTAAGCATGCCCGAGCAATAGAGACAAGCATACCTGAGCAGTAGAACCCTAGTGACAAATAACAAATTAAATAACTGAAAGCAAAAAAACTTTTTTTTTTGTTGTGCAGGATTGCCAATGACCCAAGATGCTCCTGCATCAAGATGTCATCGAGCACCATGTGTTAAACTTATACACTTTAGGAGGAAAAATGACACTTAATATATATATATATATATATATATATATATATATATATATATATATATATATNAAAAATGACACTTAATATATATATATATATATATATATATATATATATATATATATATATATAGTTTTGTATCTAATATTTTGGGAAATTCTATATCTCATACTTTTGATAACATTGATATATTTATTCATAATATGTTGTATCAATGATATACAATGATTTTGTACGAAAGGTGGTGTGTACAGCCAAACTTGTATAATGATGAAATACATGCAAGAATGAAAATATTTGACAAAAATTTCTCAAGGCTTTATTTCAAATGTGTTAGATAAGATGTCTTATAAATTCTTGTACAATAAAATATAAGGCTTTGTGGAATGTGTTCAAAGTAGTAACGTATAGATCTGTAAAATTGCAAAAAGTCATAGAATTACATGAAAAATTCATTTGTATAGAACACCTTTTCTAGTTTTACTTAAAAATATTCTAAAGGTCCTTGGAAATTAATTTTATGATCAAAGAGTAATATTTGGGGCGGCACTTTTCCCAAAAGGACAAGTCTTGAAACATTGGACAACTCCTCTAACTTAGGAACCCTCTCTTTGGCTTGGAAGGGCTAATTGAGGCACCTAATGAAGGAATTACCCATCAAACCTTGAGCTCAACAATATAACACTTGGGTTACCTTGGAGCACATGAGAGAATATCATTTATCAATTTTTGGTTCTTGAAACAATACCCATCAAAAGTTATGGGGAATCGAGCATTTAGTATATGCTTCTCTACTAGTCACATACCACTAAGAATTTGAGAGCATCAAGAATTGTTCATCATGGGACCAAATTTTTAGCTCCATCAGCTCCAATTGGCTGGGTAAATTCTAGGAGAGACCTTTCTTTGCTTGCATAGCATCAAGAACATTCTGGCACATGTCAGACTGAAGTGTTCCCAAGGTGCACTAAGCCAAATTTGGCAGCAATTTTTGGAGATCCATATCTTGGCCCTCATGAGAGATATAAAAGATCTGTGAAGTTCACAACGACTATCTTGGGAAGTACTACAAGAATGTGACTCAGTTTTTGGAGATTCCACTATGATTCCATTTGGTGACCCGATCTCGGTTGGTGCAAAAAGTGTCATTGTTGCTCAGTTGAAAGTTACTCAATGGTGCATCTTTCGAACTGTTCCTCGTGGGACCAAACCAGCAGCTCCATCAGCTCTAGTTGGCTAGGTAAACACTAGGGGAGACCTTTCTTCACTCAAGTAGCATCAAGAATGTTTCGGCCCATGTCGGATTGAAGTGTTCCCAAGGTGCACTAAGCCAAATTTGGCATTGGATTTTGGAGATCTATATCATGGACCTAGTGAGAGATATCAAAGGTCTGTGAAGTACACAAGGACCATCTTGGGAAGGTCTACAATCAAATGGCTTGGTTTTGGGATATTCCTATCGGATTTCATTTGGCGACCCAATCTCAGTTGGTGCAAAAAGTGTCATTGTTGCTCAGTTGAAAGTTGCTCAATGGTGCATCTTTCAAACCGTTCGTCGTGGGACCAAACTGTCAGCTCAATCAGCTCTATTTGGTTGGGTAAATGCTAGGGGATACCTTTCTTCACTCACAGAGCATCAAGAATGTTCTGGCGCATGTCATACTAAAGTGTTCCCAAGGTGCACATACAACAATTTGGCAACAATTTTTGGAGATCCATATCTCAGACCTCATGACTGTTGCAGGAGCATCCTAAGGTCTTTAGGAAGATCTTTAGAAATTTTGACTTTTAGGTTGTTTTTTTCAACCATCCATGAATAAGGACTATGATATAAATTCCCTAGTGTGTTTTTAAGTGTTCTTTAGTGTTAGGAAAGATTAGGGTTTGTGTGTGGTTGAGTCAAGTTGATTCTAGGGGTCTAGAACCTAGAAGTCAACCAAAAGGTCAAAGGTTTGACCAAATTCCCAAAATGGAAATATTTTTTGAGTTTTTAATGTTTTTAATTCATTTGAGGTCATTTGGTAAGGTTTTAAACCAAATAGGACCATCAAAGTGGACAAAGTGTCATTTTGACAAAAGTTGTCAAAGTTGTCATGACAACTTTTAAAAGTTGTCATGACAACATTTCCTAGATTTTAGGAATCGGCTCTTATGATGACCAAATCCAAACTAGAGGGTCTATACATGAGGGATGGGAGTATATAAGGTTATTTCAACCCTAATTTGACAATTATATTTCATTGTGTACAGACTGGTTACTGAGAAGAACTAATTTGCAGTGTAATTAAGTTACAGAGCCATCATCCATCACTTTTGTGGATTGCATGGATTGAATAGAAGCATGGAGAGTGTGTGAAATGTAATTAATTAGTTATTTGTGGAATTATATTAGTTAATATCTCTTTCTGGTTATCTTTTGTTTAATTTCTTGTAATTTTGTGAGTTCACTGGCCAGTTTTGGTCCAGTCATGTAAAAGATGGCTTTCCTTGGTGTTCCCATTGTTCAAACTCCATGACCACTTGGGATCCATTAGAGCCTTGTATATACTTTGTAGATATGAATTTTTGTGTATGTGTGTGTGTTTATGGGAAGGTTGAGAACATTTAGGCCCTAGGCAAACACTGGTTATTCTGGCTAGGGTAACTAAACAGTGCAAAGGCAATGCAGGTTGCTGAGTGATTGGTATGTGCCAATCAAGGTTAGAGGAGTGTGGGGGAATGAAGTGCAGACCCTATGGTGGAAGGAGAAGTTTTGAGGAACTCAATTGATCAATTAAAGAAGCCCAAGAAACTAGACCAGTCTTCATGCCCTAGAAACCCTTATTTTTAGGGGTTTGGTGGAAGTCCGCTGTATGGACAGTGTGAGAATTGGAGACCTAGAAAATATCTAAGGTGAGGAAAAACCCACAAAGATTATGCAATTTTTTTCTAGGGGTGTTAATGGATTTTAGGATAAAATCTACCTTTTCAGTGATTAGGAGGGCTAATAGGCCTAAAAGACTAGTATTTTGGAACCCGATTGGAAAATGGGTGAAGGATCCACAAAATTGAATCCATGGGGGTTGGATTAGACCTAAGAGGAGTTAGGAAACCAATCCTCAATAATTTGACACCAATGGAGTGGTAGGAGTCTATTGAAGCCATGGATGTAAGAAGGTTATGGAGGAGTGATTAGTGAAGAGTTTGAAGTTGGTGTAGAGCTCCTAGTGAGTTAGGGGATTAGAGAGGAAACCTCTAGTTAGGGTAGAGATAGAGACCCTAAAAGAAGACCAAGAGAAGGTCTTAGAGAGAGATAGAAGGCTCTAGGAGATGTTTCCCCATTAGTGAGAGATATCAAAGATCTGTGAAGTCCACAAGGGCTGTCTTAGGAAGGTCTACAAGCACATAGCTTGGTTCTAGGAGATTCCACTCATATTCCATTTGGTGACCCGATCTCGGTTGGTGCAAAAAGTGTCATTGTTGCTCAGTTGAAAGTTTCTCAATGGTGCATCTTTCAAACCATTCATCATGGGACCAAATTTTAGCTCCATTAGCTCCAATTGGTCAGGTAAATTCTAGGGGAGACCTTTCTTTTCTCTCGTAGCATCAAGAATGTTCTAGCACATGTTAGAGTGAAGTGTTCCCAAGGTGTTCTAAGCCAAATTTGGCAGTGATTTTTGGATATCCATATCTCTAACCTCGTGAGAGACATAAAAGATCTATGAAGTTCACAAGGACCATCTTGGGAAGGTCTATAAGAATGTGGCTCAATTTTGGGAGATTCCACTCAAATTCCATTTGGCGACCCGATATTGGTTGGTACAAAAAGTGTCATTATTTCTTAGTTGAAAGTTGCTCAATGGTGCATCTTTCAAACTGGTCATTGTGGGACCAAACCATCAGCTCCATCGACTGTAGTTGGCTGGGTAAACACTAGTGGAGAAATTTCTTTGCTTGCATAGCATCGAGAACGTTCTGGCTCATGTCAGACGAAAGTGTTCCCAAGGTGGAGTAAGCCAAATTTGGCAGCGATATTTTTGAGATCCATATCTTGGACCTCGTGAGAGATATCCAAGATCCGTGAAGTGAAAATGGACCATCTTGGGAATGTCTACAAGAAATTTTCTCTATTATGGGAGATCCCACTCGGATTCCATTTGGCGACCCGATCTTAGTTGGTGCAAAAAGTGTCATTGTTGCTCAGTTGAAAGTTTCTTAATGGTGCATCTTTCAAACTGTTCATCATGGGACCAAACTATCAGCTCCATCGGCTCCAGCTGGCTGATTAAACACTAGGGGAGACCTTTCTTCACTCCCATAGCATCAAGAACATTCCAGCACTTGTCAAACTAAAGTGTTCCCAAGGTACAATAACTCAAAATTGGATTTCAACCCAACAACTCGACTCAAGGTTTATAATGCCACAAGAGACCTAATTCAACCAAATTCAGAAGGAATCAACTGATTGTGTAGTCATATTCTATAGATTATACACAAAGTGCTTGGAATTTTCTAGGAGACCTAGTTCACTATTTTAGGACATCAACGACCTTCCAAAATCCATCACTCCAAAAACTTCTTAATCACTTGGTGAAAAAATGGGGTTTTCAAACACCCTTTATCAATATTTCCAACATAAGAAAAGAAAGAGGTAGGTTGTTTTGGACCATACCCTACTGTTACAACTTTGAGACCTCAAAAATAGACAAAAATAGGAAAAATTACAAATGAACTAGATCATAAACTTAACCCAAAGACTCCCTCTCTTGGACAGTAGTTAATTATGTCCTAAAACACCCAAATATTAAAGGAATTAGTCTCAGAACCTTGGGAACATAAAAAGACCTAAATTAGGCTCCTAAAACCTCCAAAACTAGGGCTTCTCCAATCTAGACTCTCCAAGTGAAATTCCAACCAACCAAAGGTGGATTCACCATCCTTTTATCATAAGTAAGTGCTACCAATCATAAAAATTTCTCCTTGTGAGGCCCAATATGCTACTGCAATAGCTATGCAAGCATTTCCTTGTTCCTTAACCCTACAACAGTCATCAAATGGCAATCATGTGCAACATTTGATGAATTTCCTTGTATATTTAGTGTTAGAAATCTATAATACACATGTGTGATTCATCCCCAAGTCACAGTGACTACAGAGAAAACCCAAGTACACTTTAGCATTGGACCATATGAGGACAGTCTATGGTGTGACATCATCCCAATAGTGGATTATCATTTTATCCTTGGAATAGCATGGAAATTCATGTTTATTCATTCATTCTTCATGCTTAGAAGATGGCTTCTGTGTAGAATGCAAGAACTCTGGCACACAGATAGACATAGGAGGATTTATGAATTGTAAATGAGTATTTATGATTTGTAGGGGGGTGGACCAACACTTATAATATATATTGTTTCTTGGGGATAGATCAACACTTGTAATATATCTTTCTAACATGAATAATGAAGGATTGAAGACTGGTTGTAAGAGATTATGGATGAATGAGTGATTTTGACAGTATTGAAGGGTTGAATGCATGGTGCATGGTTATATAAGTAGAGGATCTGGCCATTGGAGGGGGTGATTTTTGGTTTGAATCCATGTTAGGATGGTATAAGGATGGTGAATCATCCATTTATTTTAGGCTATGGTCTTGGGAGGTTGTACATTGACCAAGCCCTAGATTTTAGAGGTTGTCGAGAAGAAAATTAAGGATTTTTCACTTAGAGAGGTCTTATAATCAAATTAGTTGTAGAATCCATAGTTTGGGGTCATTTTATGACTCTATTGAAAGTCTCAAGGTCTGGGGTGAAGATGCATTAGTAGTTTCTTTGGAAAAGGGGTCAAATTAGCCCTCTTAGTTCACTGGCAGTGGAAGAGTTGAGTAGGATGGTCCAAAACACAAGGGGTTAGTTCTGAGGTATGTTAATAGGATTGAAAAATGGTATTCATATATGTGATTGGTTTTAAGAGTTGTTTGGAACTATTTTGAGAAAAGATTTAAAAACCCTTGTTGTTGTACTAATAAGATAGTGTATGACTGGACAGATTTGTGAAGGAGATAGAATGTCTTGAAGGAAGAGTTTGTGGCTTGGTGTATGGGTGAAACAAGTGTGTTGGGGTACTTAGAGGAGTTAGGATCACCTATGAAAGCAAGGTTGATAGTTGTGGTTTCAGAAGCCTATTGAATGAAGGATGCATAACATGAAGTTTATAGCATGATTGAATGGTAGGAGTATGAAGAAGTGGATGGATTAAAGATGTAGGTTCTATTGGAGTCTAAGGAGATTGAATTTGACCTCTAATAGGTCTATGGAGTGGGATGGGTCCTGAGGTGATCTTTTGAATGAATATTGAAGGATTTGTTATCAAGCAAAGAAGGAAGAAGTCATTACACCATGAAGAAATGTTACTTCCCACTAGCCTCTGCATTAGTTTGATAAAATGCATCAAAGGAATATACAAGCATAAACAAAGCATGTTGAATTGTTTGAACAATGTAAAGAGATTTCATTACATTGACTACAAGGATTATAAACAAAGCATGAAAAATAATTTTAGATCTATTCAAACATGGTGTAACATCAAAATAATAACATTAATCAAATGAAAACAAAATATATAAAGGATCAAAGGTTGTCTCAGTGGGAACACCATATGTGTGAATGAAGGAAATCGAAAACCAAATCAGAGGTTTAGTTATCCCAACATCACAACAATGGAGTCTTTCAAATAAACACATGTAAAATAAATGTTAAATAACATAATGCATTTGAAAAAACATTAATCAATTGCACTCCTATCTACCATGAATCTTGCAATCAACATTTTGGTGCTCTCCAAAGTATAGTGCCCCAAATGGCTAATGGAGATTGAAGATGTAGTATGAAAATAATACATACATGTACAATGCATGGAAAAGATATAATATGAAAATGAACATACATACATAAATACAATGCATCACAAAGAAATAATATGGAAATAATACATACATACAACAAATGCCAAAGATATAATATGGAAATGATACATACATAGAACACATGAAAAAGATAAAATAATCAGAAATGAACATGTAGATATGTATATACGAAATAGTTTTGTACAAAATGTGGCATATGCCATCTCCAAAAAATTTCAAAATCAACATATCTAGATACAATATGGAATACACCATCTCCAAATGTGACATATGGCATCTCAACATAAGAAGTTCAACTACAAATGTTTCTAGGACATCCTATTCTACTGGTGGATGATCAAAGTAAAGTCTCTTCGAACTACTCTTTGGCTCTGATGGATCCTGCATTCAAACACAAAAGTGAAACCCCAAGTTAGATTACTTAATTTATATGATTTCTATATATAATAAATACAAATTTAAAATCATAGTCAACAATAATAAATAATTTTTAAAAAAATTGAACTCTCATGCACCTCACCTCTATGTCTCCTCATGCGGTCAAGAGACCTAATATATGGCTTTGGTAGCGAAGGGACAATGACACCAATGTCGACTTCAACTTGTATATATGTTTTTGAACATGAGATTGATGTACGAATTATACTATTTAATGTTAAATCCTTGGTAGCAAATACATATGTTAAATATAACTAAATTAACTTTAAAACTTACCTGTGTTGAACTTTTTTTAGTAAATGTCGATTGGGTCATCAGTGATACAAACCATTGGTGTGGTACCTCCCTCAAACCAGGGGTGATTAAACAGATAATTTTCATACAATCATGACTTAATCATATTAAATATATACTTGATAGTAAACTACACACAAATAAATTTAGAAATATACGTACTGTGGATCTATCACTACGAATTGAGATTCTTATGACTCTGTCATGGCGAACCGGTCTCACGACATCATCAAAAACCACCCTCTGTCAAATAAAACATGTAATTAAAAATGAGTACACAAGTGAAAAGTATACATGTATGCTTAAACAATCTAAAATACTTAATTACTTTCCCCTTATCAACACCAAATTCCTAAACCCCCTCACATTGCTCCCCAGTGGCAATTGGTGAAACCTACATTAGTATGTAATAAGACGATCACAAAAATTATACATGTATAGAATATTATAATAAAAGGAAACCAATGAGTACATTAAAACGTATGTACTGTAGAAGTTTCAAGGTCAAATGAAATGGCTAAAAGCATGGACCCTTCCACATGTGCGATCTCCTCCTCTATCATCAATTGGACATAAATGAACCACATAAAAAAAACATAAGTGGGAAATCATTATAAGAAAATTATATTAATTAAAAATATGAATGTTTAAAATTAAATACAATGTAACAAGTTAACTAATTGCTCTTACCGTAATAGTAGGAGTCCATGGATCTATATGCCCCTGATGCACATCTCCATGGGGTGCTTTAGTGCCTGTAGTGTGTTTTAAATTATCATCCACCTTGAACACATATTTATATGCATCACTATCATTCAGGGGACCCAAGAACATATTCTTGCACATAACGCAAGTATGAGGCACACAAACATGTGAGATCATGGAGGATGTGGAAGGGACATAAGCATCAGTATAAGGAGGAAACAATGTCACACTCTTCCTAACCAGTAGATCACTCAAGGTGTGAATGGCTTGAATAGACTGTGATCCGGCCTCAACACTATTGTTAGGATGCTTCACTGTAGGAGGTGGTGAAATCTTGGGAGGGGGGACATATGTGCAGGATTTCACCCACTGTACCGCTGGCCTGTCTTGGGGAGCACCTATGCCTATGCCCTGGTTCTGTCTCATGCTCCAATAATTGACTTTGTGACCGATCACAAATTCAACATACAATTTCTGTATGAAATAGAATGGGACATCCAAATTTCTATGGGGTGGTCTATAAAAAACCATCCACCAGTGATCCCAAAAGTTGTCACGTATTGCATCATTTGTGCACCATTTAATTGACAACTTGGTTTTTTTAGGGTCCACTTTTAAACCGGTTTTGAGATCAAAAAAATGTTACATATGTCATGTTTCATTATGTTTAGATCCATAACTTGATCGTAGTCAAGCCCATCATCAAATTGGGCGTGCATAGATTTGTGCCAAAGAAGTATAGCATTGTGTTATTCTGAGAGTTTCTCCATGCTCTCAATAATGGAGTTCAACATGGAAAACACAGGGCGCAAGGTGGGGATATTCGCATATGTGTTCTGATATCCTCTAAGCTGATTTATATTATCTCCTATGAGATCATGTAATGATCAAGGGTTTGAGAACAGTTGGTCTTCTGAAGGTGAGGGATTTTTTTGAGGTGCTTCTGGATTGTTTGCGGACTCATTGAGAGGGTTTTTAGATTGGTCTAAATCCACGTCTGATTCAAAAACAATAAAGAATATCAATTTCAACCTTACTTTTTATCATTTCAACTCTATTTTATAATCAATTTTAAAAAAACAATAAACAATATCTTATAAAACCTAGTTTTTAAAAAAACAATAAATTTCAATCCAAAAACAAAAAACAAGAATGAAACTACTAAATCTCACTTACCTTTTAACTGTGGCAAATCTGATATTGGATCCTTATCTGATATACGATATTCTTGGCTTGGCTTGGCTACTTCAATGTTTCCACAATGAACATGTTGAACATAGCCGCGGGAAACAATATATTGTTACTCATGAATATCAGATATACAATATTATTGGATATCTAATATTATTGAATTTCTAATATTATTGAATATCTGATAATATCAGATATCTGATATTATCGTATATCTGATAATTCAAATATCTGATAATGATTTAGCTTTGGATTTTGGCTTGGCCAGGTGTACTGACACCCAGGCCTACTCAAAAGTCAACAAACTTTTAGGTACACTTTTGGATGAGTGAAAAACTAATTTTTTTCACATCGTTAGCTTTTGGCATACCATGATCCTGCACAAACCCAAGTATTCCATGAGGAGCCTCAGGATGAGCAAGATACATTCATTGTTGATTTTTCATCAGACGTTGATCATGTGGTTTCACTGCAAAAGGTCCTTCGCACAATTTCAAGAGAGTTAACTCGATTGGTAGATATTCAAGCTTAGACTCCTCAAATATTGATGAGAGAGGATGAGTTGGCTCACCCTGTTCAAACTTATACACTAAGTATTAATGTAGTTTTTAATTATACCAAAAGATCAATAATGGTTTTTATAGTATACTCTTTTATTTAAGTCATTAACTAAAATGCATATGTGTTATTTTTACAGAGGACACAAAAAACATTAAAGGGCCATGCCTTAGATGCAGATACTTTAGGTGGTTCAAGTAGATTTCATGTTCTATCCTCCACTTGTGTTTTTCTCAAACAATATTTTTTTAATAGCTCTAACAATCTTGTCCATGGATGTCCATATTTTTTTATGCTCTAACAATCTTATTTTTTAGCACCTACTATTGATCCTAGGTTGAGTACGTCGCCTACTACAAGGATCAGAACCATAGAATTATTGCCACCTGTAATGTTGGCAACTTGTAGCATGGACACAAATGCGATGACAACACCTATTATTGGTAAGTAGATTCCTCTTTTTCTCGCTCATTTATCATGTGTTTATTTCACTTGAACTATTCTTTCTTAAGAGGCATTTTGTAATATTGGATTCATTTTATGTAGGGGGCGATGAGGAAATTCTTGGATGTACTCATGTTAGATGTACAGGAACAATTGAGAATTATGATCAATTGCTCATGAACATTGAAGATGGACTTCCTGTGAGAGTAGCCCAGCTTCCAAGTACTTTAAATATTGACCCTTTCTTTTATACAATCTTATACTCATAATTAATGCACTAATCGCATGTGCAGTCTTGTGCAATAACTAATAATCCCGTTATTATTTTGCAGGGAATAATCTATTTTATGAAAAACTTAATGATGAATGTTTGCACATTTTTGGGCCGACCGTACGCACATGGTATCATTTTTTGATTTCATTTCTAGATCATATTTACTTTCATCCCTTTCTTCAAGTATATTAAAATGTAGCTTCACTTCATTTATGAATCTCACACATTTTTTTTCTTAAAAGGTGGCAATTACAAGATAAAGAGTTAAAGGATAAACTCATTGACTCTATGATAAATTTTTTTGGACCCAACGCCTTTCAAAGACTTAGGCTCCTTGAGAAAGTAGGCCAAACTTTGAAGTTAGGGAAAAATATAGGTCCCAAATAGAACACGACCCTTATTATGATCAGTCCCCCTATATTCCTATTAATGAGTGGAAGAATCTTAAAAGGGATGCACTTGAGAGACGCGGAAGACATGGTGGACAAGTAGTATCACCCAAGGAAATAAGGTATGTGATAATCTTAAGAATGAAATTATGTACTATTTACTCTTTGTACTTATGTGACCTAACATATTTCAAACATCACACAGTTTGCGTGACACATCAAAGGCAACATAAGAAAGAAAACAAAAGCATGGGCAACACAAGCTCGGCTCGGGTGGATATTCAAAACTTTCTGCATGAATTGTAAGTAATAGTAAATGAAAAACCGTATTCAAATATTTATAAATTGTAATCAATTTAGTTTTGATGAAATTCACTACAATAAAAATTCATGATACCAAGCAAAAATGTAGGCCTTGGAGTTCAAGCAAAAGATTTCAGAAGAGGACAAGAAAGTAGGCTACAAACAAGGTTATATAGTCGTGGTTGAATGATTCTGATCAATGAGTGTGCAAGGTTCTTCTAGCAGATTTGTCGATCAGGTAAATAAGCCAATTTATTTTTATTTCATGTTGAATACTTTACCAATTACTGTATTTGATGTTGCGTTCCAACATAAAGTGAATATATTTGTTTTAAGTAATGAAACAATGATTATATATTTGTTTAAAAATTTAAAGTAAATACATTTATATGTATTAAACTGAATGATTAACATTTCTCAGTATTTGTCTTGTATTTATATGTATATATTGTTGATAAATGCACTAATTATTTACATTGGAATGCAACCTACCGATCCTGAAACACCATGCGAGCATGACAGATGTGTCAATTTGAATGTGCATTGTAGTACTCAAGGTATACATTTTATATTCAAATTTTGATTATTAATTTATTAATACAAGTAAACATTTTAAATTGAATTTGGTGTAGTAATAAAAATATAATTATAATGTGTTCGTATTAATTAAAAAATTTGTATTGCAGTTGTAGGGGATGTGGAGGTTGTTCTCGATGAGCGTGTTGAGGTTCAAGCCTTCAGGCAAGAAGATGTGGTTGGACAAGGTAAAGAGTGTCACATTTATATTTTTTAAAGTACTAAAATGCTTGTAACAATTATGATAATATATTTTTAAATTAATCCCAATTATGATAATATGTTTTTAATTTAACCCTTTTATTTGTTATTGTAGAGGACCCGCATAGTGAGATCACATGCACAAGCAAGAAGAAATGACGATGCCGAGATGGATATGCCTCTGCAACAATATAGGGAAGCAGAAAAAAAGAAAAAGTCAAAAAAGAAATGATTCTCATTTATGAAACTTATTTGATATGACTGATGTTTATGTCTCAATGTTTTAATCTTATGTGTTAATGAATGTTATGATGTCTTAATGAATGTTAATGAGTCTTATGAATTCTAATGAATGCCAATTAATCTTATGTATTAATGAATGTTGTGATAATTCATGAATGTTACAATTTATTAATAGATGAATGAATGAATGAATTTTAGATGTTAACGGGGAATTTAGAGTGATGTTAATGAGACCAATAATGGTCATTTAAATATATTTTCTTATGTTTTGGATTGTATGTGAATCCTTCTGTAAAGGATCAAACCATTGTAATCCTTAATGGCATTTGAGGGATAAAGTGTACCTTGGGGGTCATTTGTGGATCCTAAGGTTGATCAATGGTTTAATGCCCTATAAATTTCCATAATGTTTGTAATGTGGCCAATAGATCCTTTTAAAGTTGTCAAGAGCACAAAAAGTGGCTAAATGATGTAATTGCCTAAAATTGGTAAAATAGGCCTAAAAGGCTCATGTATGGAGTTTATGGGGTTTAAGAGTGATTTAAGGGTTTTGAGTGTTAGGATAGAGTCATAATATCTTTTTGAAAAGTTTAATACAATGCAAAAAGTTAAGGAGTGGTCGAATTGACAGCCATGTTGTCAACTAGACAACAATATTAAACAAAAACTAATTGCAAACAGTCATAACTGACTGTAACCGGTTAAAGGAAGTTGCAAACCAGTTGGGAAATGGTATTTGGGTAGTGTAGGAATGATTTTGATAAAAGGGGAGTGTAGGGGAGATATCATCACAATTCCATTTATTGTGGGGTCTAGCTCCTATTAATGTTTGGTCAAATCTACATTCACCTATGCATATACCTTCTCTAGTCAACTCTTATATGAACAGGTGAAGGCTGATCAACTCCAATATCCTATTTGTATGTATATGTTATCAAAGTAGTTCTACTGAGAATCTTGTCTACTTGAGACATTTCAATTGTTAAATAAATTGGCAATTCAATTTTTATTCATTGGTTGTGTGATTAGAGAATACTTTGGATGATTGCATTCCCCAAATCATTACTGGAAAATTTTTGAACATGTCTAAATGTAATACTTTGTACCTCACATACTTAAATGGAATACACCAAGAAGTAACAAATGATGAATGCTCAATTGTTGTAATGGAAAAGCATCAGAACCGTCCATTTCTAGAACTAGATTTTCTATAGTCTAATGATTTTTCTATAGTCCTAATGATTTTGAAAATTATTGACAAAGCGTGTTTATTTTTTTGATTATTTGATTGATCCTCTCACCTTTCCTTACTTTGTAAATTCCACTTTCCCAATCCATTTTTGCAGTATCTGTATCTTCCATTAGAGCCACTTCATATGTAGAGGTGATGAACATGCAGATTTGCCTAAGCACTACTGGGAGCTGACCCAACAACACATGTCCCTTTTTGATTTCATGTGTTTGTGCTTGGTGATAGGATTTTGAACATTGTTGACAATGATTGTTTCTTTCTTTGATTGTGGGGTTCCACATTGTTTGTTTCTCTTAATAAATTAGGCCTTGAATTTGAATTTTTTTTCCCTGTTTTATTTCAGCTTGATATTTCATTCATTTTTCATATACACAGAGACTACACATGCTAATAAAAAGTGAGCTATTTTATTTAGGTTTATTGTTCATGATTGTAAATGGTCAATATTTATGATGGTACTCCTTGGTGTATTCCATTTAAAAATAATCATGTTTTTGTGACAATCTATTGGTTTTAGGCAATGCAGAAGGAGGCGCCTAGTTCAATATGCAATCTCAATTCATATGCATTGGATATTAGGTGGACCTAAAAAATGAAGGGGTTTTCATTTTTGATAGAGGTCTTTAATTAGGTATTTTAAGCTATAGACCATCGCGAACATTGTAATTTTGACTCTTATAGGAGAGGGTAATGTCCTCAGAATGCAAGAAAATGAAGACTTTCAAAACATTCTTCTTGATGTGTCTTATGTGAGTGTTCAAACATTGAAATAAATTTCCAAAAATACTTTCAAAAAATTCATAATACCCTTCAAAACATTCATAATACCCTTCAAAACATTCCAAAATATTTGCAAAACTTTTCAAAAGTTCCCTAAACATTCATTGGTCACAAACACCTTGGTTCAAAATCATTGTGAACATGAAATTTTAGAACATTTGCCTTGGAGGCTTGTGGCATTTTTCACAATCCTAAGTTGCATTTTCATATCCATTCAAAAGCCCTTCAAAATCCAAAAACATAGTTGCATTTTGCATAATCATTCAAAACCCCAAAAATAAAAAATCATAGTTGCATTTTGCATAATCATTCCAAATCCTAAAAATCCAAAAAAAAAATTGCATTTGCATATCTTCCTAATTTTCATTTTCACATCATTTCAAAAAATCTTTGCTAACCTTAGGTTGCATTCCCAAGTTTTCAAAACCCTAAAAATCCAAAAAAGTTTTGTATTTGCATATCTCCTAAGTTGAATTTTGCATTTAGGTCATCATGTAAATTAGGCAACAAGGTTCCTATAAATTACAAAAATTATAGACCTATTAAAAAAATGTAAACGTGGTGTGTTTTTCAGCTCCACTTGTTATCCATGCATATTCTACACAGTTGCACGTGTATTCTCGATTCAGAGTGGGAAAATCTTATATTGGATGCGAGGGAGAGAAGCCAAACACATAAAGAACATGCACATAAACACAACAACTAAGAAACATAAATGTAGATATCACAACAGATGACAAACATAAATGTAGATATCATAGTCACAAATGTTTGGAAATACAACATAATTGAATGGTATACCCAAATGATGCAACACAACCACTACTCCTTCGGTTCCAAGTTGATAGTGCGGGATCCAAAAACCATAGATAAGAAATAAATTTAGAGAGTGGAGGAGGGCTATAACAACCAAAATAATACAGGGTCACTATATTATTTTGGTCGTTTAGGCCCTCCTCCTCTACTCTCTAAATTTATTCCTTATCTATGGTTTTTGATCCCGCAGTGTCAACTTGGAACTGGAGGAGTAGTGGCTGTGTTGCATCGTCTGGGTATACCACTCAATTATGTTGTGTCTCCAAACAATTGTGACCATGATGCCTATATTTATGTTTCTCAGCTGTTGTTTCCCATGACCCCTTATGACCCTTTATGACCCTTTATGATCCCTAAGAATACATCTTAGAGGTCTTAAAGTGTTGTAAAGGGTCATAAGAGGCTCCTAGGAGGGGCCAGATGAGCTTCCACCTTCACGTGGTTGGCCCTGTTAAGTAGAGAATGTTAAACTATTCTCAAAACAAAGAGAATGTCAATACTTTAAGGTCTCACTCCATGCATGAAATATATATATATATAGCATACCGTCGTAATTGCGATGGTATTCAGAGAACAACCAATGCCAAATCACTACATGTGATATTTAGATGTCACAATAATCCGACAACTGGATGTCTCCTGTAAAGCATATCCATCGCATACCCATCATAATTGTGACACTCATAATGTGTAATGATGACAGGTTGACCATCCTAGCCGGTACATATTGTGATGGTCAATACTGTTGCAATTGCGATAGTATTCAGAGAATGACAAATGCCAAAGGACTATATGCGACATCCAAATGTCAAAATAATCTAATAGTTATACGTTGTGTGTACAACATATCCATTGCATACCCATTGTAATTGCAACACTCATAATGTGTAACGATCACATGTTAACCATCATAGATGGTGCATATTGTGACGGTCAATATTTTTGCAATAACAATGGACATACCAGCCATCAGTGAATCCAACACCAAAACTAAAACACTGGTCTGTGTCACTTAACTGATAGGGTAGTGTCAGAATTATGACACATAGCCGTAAAAAAATGACTCAAATGTACTAGTGGAAACCCCAAAATGGTTAACATTATCCCATGCACAGGCTATAAAAGTATTCTGAGCACTTTTTTTCCTCACTTGTTTGTCTTTTGCCTATATTTTTTTTTATCTCCTCACGCACCCATTGTTTTCTTCCTTGCCTCCTTGTTGTTAATTTTTGTGTCGATCCTCCTCACAATCAGTAGCCTTTTATCCTCCCCCTTTCCTTGTACCTTTGAAGGTAGGGTCTCTTTGTCATTTCCCTTCCCTTCTTTCACATTTCGAGGTTAGGGTTAGTTTTTTTTTTGTTTGGTTCTTGTGTTTTCTCAGTGTTGTTTTTGGGCCATTTGTCCTCCCTCCTAGGTCTTTAGAGTTTATGCCCTTGGACATTTGATCAGGTAGTGGTCTCTTTTTCTTTTTCTTTTTTATTGTTTTTGTTTTTCCCTTTCAGTTTTTAAGGTTAGGTTTTTTTTGTCACGACCAAGTTGCAGGTTTTCTACCTTCAAAAGGCCAAAAAATATCCCCCTCATGCCAGAGGTAGATTTGACTAATTGCACTCTTTCACTTTCAGACTTTTAGCGTTTCTCACAGCCTAACACCACTAAAACACTAAAACTCTTAAACACCAAAGATAAGGTCACCCCATCCCAAAAATTTTGGCATTTCAGACTCCAAATTTTTCTTTAGACCTTGGCACATCAAAAGGCCAAGATCCATTTCATCAGCCCCCAAAATCTATCAGATTTTGGACTTTTGCACCCCAATTTTCCTAATAGTTTTTGCACTCTACAAGTCCGCAAATACATTCCATAGGACCTCATCCATCAATTTTTGGCCTTTCACACCCCGACCTTGTCTTTAGAGTTCGAAAGTCCAAAAGACCAAAAAGTGCTATAAAGCTTCATTTCTAGCTAGTTAAGAGCCATCTGCTTATGGATTTCTTAGTTGTAATTTTTATTTCTTTTCTTCTTTAGTAGTTTCTTCAATAAAGATACTGATATTTGCATGTTTCCTTGCATGAATGCTTGAAAAATGATTAGGATCACTAATAAAGTAATTGTTTAAAGGATATCACCCCCTTCCAAGATTGGGAATCAACACAAGGAAATCACAGATACAGACATAGGGAACATGGATTGGAACAAATTCTTGGTAAGGTATTCCCAACCAATAGGTAGAACTAAAGATTGCACCTCCTTGGTTTTGTCATTCCTAGTCAATGCAACAACACACTTGGTGTTTGTCCTATCCTCTAAGCTCATCATGACATTGGCTAGCCACTACATACCAGAGGAGAGGGTGGTTAAAATTATAGATGGATAGTTGGTTCTTGACCTCAGTTTAGAAAATATTGAAGATGTCTTCCATCTTCAGGAAGTTGTGGATAAGTTCTATGACTTCTCTATAGAGAAGGGTTTGAGATGGTTCAAAAACAAGACCCAAGAGGCCTATGCAATTGAAAATCAAGGCTACCTCCTACAGTCTCTCCTAAAGAATAAGATAGATAAAATATACCTAAGGAGAGGGTACTTGAAGGATGACATCCAATTGGTAGTCACCATGATAAGCCAAGTATATGGAATACCTCAGTCCATCCAACTTGAGAGATGGATGATCCTGCTAATACAAAAGATAAAGGGATGCAAGGCAAGATTTGATTGGGCCACCATCTTGAGAGATAATCTGGATGAGAAACTAACTACTGTAAAGCACAATCCCAAGTTTTACATGACTTTATACATAGTGTACCTATTAGCCGCCCGAGCAGACTATCTAGGGATTAAAAAATTAGGAGTCTTTGGTGAGATAAATGCGTGGCCTTTCACTATCTATCCAAAAATTATAAGAAGAGATCACATGTCCAAAAATAGCCTAGATTACCAAATAGTGAATGATGTATTCATCTTTGCAGTCATCATATCCATATAAAGTGGCTACGTAAAGAGATTATCAGAGGAAGTTGCTACTAGAATAAGGGCTATAGGGGCATATTATATATAGTTTAGAACTTAGTCCCAAGAAACTATCTAGATACCCTTCTGATTGGGTAATCATTATAGAAATAGCCAAGTAGCTCACAGATGTCTATGAACATATCAAGCATAAGAAAAAGCATTGCCGAGATTTTCCCATTTCCATAGGCCCCTACACTCTTGAGGATAGAAAAATATAGAAATCATTAGCCTTTGAGTGGGATGAGTTCCCACTCCAAACATATACACACATATAGGCTAGATTTGAACCCATAGGTACGTATAGCCATATCATTGGCAAATTCTACATCCATGAGCCACATATTGAAGATCACTAGATGAATTGTGTGGATGACTATGAGGTGAGAATCGAACATTATTACAAGATGTCCCTCACATTAACACAAATGACCTTAGAGGTTAATATCCCCCCAAGATTTGGGACAAAGATTCAGATAATGTACTGGAGCCGCACTAAAATGATGAAAAAATATACAATAGGCCTATCTTAATTCAAAGCAAGGCATGTAGTTAGAGCAATTATGGCATGGATCAACAAGCCTTATCAATCGAATCCTATTCCCATAAAAACACAAATGGATCCACCCAAGAAGGTGGAAAAAAAACACAGGGAGAGGCCCGTAGTGCCCTAGTTTAAAAATGCCACACCCCAAAAACTCAGAATAGTATATGGGCATGAAAGTGTAGTGGAATATGGTTCCAACCCTAGACACACGATAGCAAGGACCAAAATGAGAGGGAAAATAGATCCTCTTGTTGATCCATCACATGACACTCAAGGAGAAGTCCCTACCACCTCTAACCCATATCCTACTACCATTGGAGAAGGGAAGAAGATTTATAAGAGAAGGAGAGCCTCTACCTCTCCTTTATTGGAGACTCTGCAAGAGAAACTAGAATTGGATGATGTTCCGTTAGTCAAAAGGACAAGATCTTAGGAAGCCTCTCTAAAGAAAAAAAAGATCACAAAGAAGTAGATGGAGGCTCAGAAGGAGCATGATGATCCTTTGGATACTCTTGGCTCAGATGAATTCCTCATGCTAGATTTTGAGGGCCTAGAAGGTTTTGCAGATCCAGGACAAGATACACCTGACTCCATGGAAAGGATTGACCTAGAGGCATAGGCACCCATCAATACTTAGGCTATATCCACTCTACCTCTGTCCCAATTTACAAACCCCACACTAAACGTGCCTCTCACAAGATTGGATTCTAGCACCAACCAAAGGGTAGAAACTCAAGATGCTAATGCTTCCCAAAACATAGAAGGGGAAAAGATTGCAGGGGAAAGTACAACACCAACTCCACCACCCTACATTCCTACTCCACCACCCTCTCTCCCAAATCCTACACCAACTCCACCCTCTTTCATTTCCGCTCCCCCACCTATAGTGCAAATGCCAACTCCACCACCATATTTTCCTCTTCCTTCCTCTAGCCTGACTCCCCAAGTATTGGTAAGTATAGAAGCTACACCTCCCCTTAAGACCACATTGGAATATATGACAGGTCTTAATACAAAGATATCAATCAGATCCTTTAAGGATGAAGGAAAAGATAAAGATGAATAGGATGCCACGAGGGAAGAAGAGAAGGAAAAGGAAAAGAAGGGAAAGGAAGAAAGAGAGGAAGGAGAATTAAATGAGGAGGAGAGGGAAGAAGAGGGTGAACGTGAAGAAGAGTTAGATAAAGAGGAGTGGGTGACCCATAGTACACAAAGATTTTCTTTAGTCCTTCACATCTCACCATATGAGTCAGTTACCACCTTTAGCAAACTCAATTGGTTCAATAAATAGATTCAGCCCTAAAAAAGAACTTACATAGATGAAGAGGATGAAGAAGACACATATTTTTCATTCTTAGGGAAAGCCTTCCATTAAACAGAGAATAATATACTGGAAAGAACCATATATTATGTTACTCAAGACACCAAGGGTCACTAGAACACACAAGTGGAAGTTACCTCTACTAGCACATCTCAAGCATAGATAACCCTAGAAGATTATACATTTGAATAGGTGGATCTGGGAGAACCAACAAGAGAAGGAAGTAAAACTCTGGCAGCTTTAGGGCTCAAATATGCTCTAGGTTTCATGAGAAAAGATGAAGAAACTATCAAGTCCCTAACAGAGTAGAATGAAGCTCTGAAGAAATTCATCCATAAAATGGTGGGTCTCATTGACCCTAACTACCCAGAGGACTCATTACAGGTCATGCTAGAAAATAAGGTTACTACAGACTTGCCAGCAAGTGTGACCCATTCTTTCATTCTGGAATGTGCTGGTTGGAAGAACGATTTTGAACTATGGGGAGAGAAGGTTATTAGGGATATCTTCTATCCATTTAGGATTATACTTAGGGAAGCTACCAATTTGGTGGATCTTATGGGAGGAGATGGAGGGTTAGACTCTAAATTTTCCCAATGGTGATCAGCTCTACACGATCTAAAGATAATGAGGAAGCAGGGATTCTGAATTTTAGTCAAGATATATGAAGGTGAAGAGATAGACAAATTTAGTACCTAGACCAAAAGTATAGAAAACTCCACAAAGGTCCATGAGAAATGTTTGGATAAATTGCATCAAAATCATAAGGAGATAATGGAATGGGTGGAAGAAATAGAGAACTTTTTCACAAGTATTGACTTAGATTTATACCGAGATAAGGATAGGAAACTTCTATGCCCAACCAAAGAAGTGATACAACAATTTGAAGGTATTCTAGTAGGAGCTAGCACCAAAGAGGGCCTACACCAACTTTTATATTTCAGGTAAGATATGAAAAGGATGTCTAAACATGAAGAAGAGATCAAGCTCTTCGCTTCTCAATTGACAATTTTTAGAGAGAAGCAAGAACAATGCATTACTAAAGTGAAAAGACAAGAAGTAAACTATGAGGAAGTACAAGAAATAGTATAGATATTGTCAGCTACTCATCTAGAGGTGTTCGCAAAATGACTATTCAGTCTAGACTTAGCCATTTTTTGAGAAAAGAATTCTTCCATACTTAGCCATTTTTCAAAGGCTATTTTTTTGATCTCCGAAAGTCCAAAATTTATTGGGTCCCAAATTTTTGTTCCATAGTCAAATTTGGACTTGGAAATTTTTGGGGCAAAGGTCGGGGTTTGAACTCTAGGTCATTTCGGCATGAACACTTTTTTGCATGAAAATGGAAATTTCAATTAGATGGATGCCTTCTATCAGTTTCCACCTTGAAGAGAACCCTAGATGAAGATTTCAAGGGAGGACTCAGAGATCAAGAAGAAGACTCCAGTTAAAAGCAAGGAAACTCCAGCTCATCTCTTTCTTCTTTCTTAATGAGTTTGACCTTATTTTCATGGGAAAGATGATTGTAAATGGATTAAGGATCTATGGAAGTAGTTTAGTATCATTTTAGCAGTAGCTTTCTTTAGAAATCTTTAGTTTTAGTTTGTTTTCATTGTTTTTAGAGTGACTGATGCCCTAGTTTCAGGGTTCAACATTTGTAGATTGCAACTCTATATATTGTAAGAAAAATAATGTATTAGGGTTGGATTCTTGATGCAATAAAGATCTACAATTGGTGCTTCATTCATGATGTGATTCTTTTCTACTATCTATGCGAAATAAATGAATGTGTATTTTCTCATTCATTCCTTTTAAAGAGCCAACTATGTTTATTGTTTCTCGAATCTGTGATTCTTTAAATTGGAGTTTGTTGTTGTTCATCTACCTTTCTATGACAAATGTATGGGAAAGATCATCTTTTGGGTTCAACGATAAATTTGTCTTGTGTGTGTGCTTATCTTGGTGACTTCATGGTTTTCTAGATTTTGAAAAGCTTGCATGTGAAAATATATTTTCTCTTCAAATGATTGCATCTATTGGGTATACAATTACGACGTGGTCTGATTTATATCTAGTGGTTGTTTCCAAATCTCTCCATCATTTGAATTCACAAAGAAGGATTAACAATGGTTTATGTCCATTAGGATTTCATTGTCAATAAAATTTACTTTATTCTTGTCACCCAACTCTTTTAATTCTCTGTCATGAATATGAAGTAATTGTAATGATCTTTAGTTTTAAGCATAAATTTGCATCATTAGTAAACTACATTCATTGATAAATTAGAAAATACAAAAAAAAAGTACTAAATTTGTTTTGTAGTTTGATGTCTTGAAAGTACAAGCAAAGGCCTCCTCGTGAACATTCACATTTATCTTCAACTTAGTTACCAAGAAGGTTGTACCACGACCATGGAGAACCTTGGGAATATCTTCATTATTCTTTAAAGAGAGGAAATTGAATCTCAAGATCCTAGCAATTGACTTGTGTAAGAAAAATGCTCAACATTTTGGTTATAGGTTATGGTTAGAGCTAGAGTTAGGTTTATGGTTTGGGTTAGGGTTTAGGGTTATGGTTAGAATTTTGGTCAATGCTAGGGTTTATATAATGTTGATGGTTATAGTTAGGGTTAGGGTTTGGTTATAGTTACAACTAGGCTTATGGTCAGGGTTAAGGATTAGGATTATGGTGAGTGTTAGCATTTACATAAGGTTTGGAATAATTTTTTTGGTTTACTATTTAAGATTTTTTTATTATGGTTAGAATTAGGGTTAGGGTATGAGTTTACACCATTGTTAGTATTATGGTTACTTAGTTAGGGTTTATATTAGCATTAGAGTTCATATTAGAGATTATCATTTAGGATGAGGGTTTATAATTTAGGGTGTAGCATTTGTAATTAGGGTTTACTATTTAGCATTATGGTTCAGGGTTCAACATTTAAAATGAGGGTTTAGCAATTAGGATTAGGGTTAAGGATTATCATTTAGGATTTAGTGTTATGGTTACAATTAGGGTGTCGATATCGATTTACATCATAGTTAGTATTAAGGTTAGAGTTAGGTTTTTTATTAATATTAGGATTTAGGGTTAGGGTTAGGAACTTAAATTTTAGCATTTAGGATTAGGCTTTAGCATTTACGATTATGAATAGGATTAAGATTTAACATTTATGATTAGGGTTAAAATTTTATGATTAGGGTTTACCATTTAGGATTATGGTTTAGGTTATGGTTTAGGATGTAGAATTTAGCATCTAGGGTTGGGGTTTAGAATTTAGAAATAGGGTTAGGATTAGGATTAAAGGATTTATGAATTGGGATTAGGATTAGGGTATAGCATTTATTATTTAGGATTCTAGTTAGGATTAGGGTTAGTGTATTGGTTTACATCATGGCTAGTATTATGGTCAGGGATATGGTTTGTATTAGGGTTAGGATTCAGGGTTAGGGTTAGGATCCTAAATTTTAGCATTTAGGATTAGGATTTAGCATTTAGGATTAGGCTTTAGCATATACGATTATGAATAGGATTAAGGTTTAACATTTAGGATTAGGTTTAAGCATTTACGATTAGGGTTTACAATTTAGGATTATGGTTTAGGTTATGGTTTAGGATTTATAATTTAGCATCTAGGATTGGAGTTTAGAAATTAGAAATAGTGTTAGGATTAGGATTAAACGATTTATCAATAACGATTAGAATTAGGCTTTAGCACTTACAATTTAGGATTATAGTTAGGATTAGGGTTAGTGTATGAGTTTACATCATGGTTAGTATTATGGCTAGGGATATTGTTTGCATTAGGGTTAGAGTTATGGTTTAGTATTTAGGAATAGGATTAAAATTATGATTAATGTTTAGCATTTAGGGTATAACATTAAAGATCAAGGTTTAGAAATTAGGATAAGGGTGTACCATTTCATATTATAGTTTAGCTTAGGATTTAAGATTTGGGGTTTAACATTAAGGATTATGGTTAAGATTATTGCTTAGTAATTAGGATTGGGATTAGGGTTTATAATTTAAGATTTATGGTAATGGTTAGGATTAGGGTTAAAGTATGGGTTTACATCATAGGTAGTCTTATAGTTAGGGTTAGGATTTAGCGTTGGGGTTAGGATTAGGGCTTATTATTTAAGATTAGGGTTAATAAATTAGGTTTAGGATTAGGGTTTGATATTTAGGATTAAGGTTTAGCATATAGAACTAGGGTTAGGATTATATTTTAGGATTTATAATTAGGATTTAATATTCAAGATTAGGGTTAGCATTTACAATTAGGGTTTACCATTTAGGGTTATATTTTAGATCAAGATTTAGGATTTAGCAGTTAGGATTAAAGTTAATATTAGAGTTTAGTAATTATAATTAGGAAAAGGGTTTAACATTTAGTATTAGGGTTTGACATTTATGATCTAGGGTTATGAATAGGATTAAAGTTAGGGTATTAGCTTACATCATTATGGGTATGTGCAAGATCATGGTATACCAAGCTATGGCCTTTAGTGGGAATGAAAAATTACAAAACCAGGGTTAGTCAACTTGACGTAAAAAGTTAAACATCTTATCAACCTTATGTGAAAAATTTGTAACAATAGAATCTGTAGGAAATTGAATGTGGTTTCTAAACTACTAGCCCTTGTTAATCTAATTATTCAATATTTTAGATTTCAATAAAGTAGTACAAAAATTTTAGAAAAAAAGATAAAAAGTATGTGTATGTCTGACTACTTTAATCATAATCAAATGATGATATATTTTCACAAGATTCTAGATATAAGTAGTAGACTCATGCCCGGATGTGACACATATTTTTGTGTAATTTTTTACCAAATAAATAATTAATTATGATTTTTCTGCTACAACTTATTCAAAATAAAAAAAACTCTCGTGTCTGACCACCTTAACTAATTATAAACTTTACAAAATTACAAAAAAAAAAATTCTTATAGTAGGCAAAGCATAGAATGTGACGCATGTTTCAGATTTTAAAAAGGTCAAACAGTTTGAAAGTTATAGTTGTTTTTCAATCAGTCAGTGAATTAGGACTTTAGAGATAACTCGATTAAAAAATAAGTAACAATTATTGTAGACACCTTAAATTGACCAGGTGTCTTAGTATCATCAAAATCTGCAAATCTCAGCAAATTATTCCCAAATCTCATCAAATGCTTCAAAATGGATAAAATCAATTTAAAATCAAAGGATTAATTAGTCATGAAATCAAATAATCAAATATAATCCTAAAAGGGATCAATCAAAATTATATAATTGATTTTAATCAATTAATTGTATAGTTTTAAATCAAAAATCAAATTGAACCTATTCCTCATACATGGCTAATTTAATTAATTGATGGAATTAAATAAATCCTAATATCTTTCAACGTGAATTTGAGCAACCAATGAGAATTGAGAACACAAGAGCACATGGATCACTTCTAACTTTGAATCTCAATCACTCATTTTCAAAATTGAATCTCAATCACTCAAATTTGCCCCTTTGTCTCAACCTTTGAGACAACCATTTAAATTGTCCCCCCATTTGAAACCATCTCAAAGCCTTTCACCTAACCAAGGCTTAATCATGGTCAATTCACTCTACCCCCTACCCTTGGGAATTTACTATAAATACAAGCATTTTTCAAGCATAATAATATCCTAGAAAATTTGAATGCATAGCATCATTACTATAGGAAATTTGAGAGCAATTGAGCAATATGTTGAGCATTTGAAGAGCAAATTGTGATATTTGAGAGCATATCATGAGCATTTGAGTTCCATTTTCATATCATCTTTGAGAGAATTGAGCTAGATTAGGCATTTGTTTATCAATTTTTCATTCTAGGATTGTCATTGATAGAGATTAAGGTTGAGAGCTCTATTAATATACTAGTTAGAGAACTATGAGATGTTATGGATGTTAAATGCAATTCTTTAGATTAATTTTTTTATTTATTTCCATAGAACTGTAGTCAATTGTCCTAATTTCATGAAGGTGTATTAACTCACACAAATGACACCCACCGTGGGGCTTTAGGCCTCATTTCCATCATTTTTATCAAGTTTTGTGTGTTTTTTCTTCACTTTTATGTCTATTTTGTAGAAAACAAGTAAAATGATGTGTACGAGCAATCTAATGATGCCTATGAATAGTGAAGAAATGCCTACAAAAATATTTTCTTCTCTGTCTTAAATTCTTTTTTTGCCTATGAGATAAAGTGTGATGCCTGCGAGCGTAAAGTGATGCCTCTGACTCGGGAAATGATGCGTACAAGCTGTAAAGTGACACATACAAGATGTTAAGTGACATGTACAAGCTGTAAAATGACGTGTACACACTATAAAGTGACACGTACACATAGTGAAATGATGCCTACAAGCTGTTAAATGATGCCTACAGTTTTTGTGTCTTATTGCTATCAAATCATTAAATTTATTTTGCTAACTTTCTCTCACTGTGTTTCCTGCAAATGAATAGACACTTAAAAGTGTAGAAACCAGAGAAAATGATCAAAATAGCAAGCAAGGAGGTAATAATTCAAAGAAAATACTTTAAACAACTCCATAGTGCTTCAATTTTGGAAACTTTGAAAGTAGAGTTGGAATCATATGATCATTATGTTAAAATTGTGAATTCTTACAAACAAAAATTTCCATCTTTGAATTGGATTTATGCATTAAGTCCTTAAAGTGTTTTTCTTGTAAATCTTGCTTGAAAGACTTAATTGCATTTTGATTTACTTTTTGGTTGGATCATTCTATTTGTTTGTGTTGACTAACTTGTTGGTGGAGCCATAGTGGGAATGATCACCACTAGGTGAGTAAGAAAAAAATCAAAAACCTCAAAAAAGTGCCTAGCCTTTGCTAGCTACAAAAGAGGTATTTTTCTTATCAAGCTTACATTACTTAAATTGTGGCTTTTCTTTAAATCTAGTTTAATAGGAAAAAAACCCTATTATTGTCCAAATTGAACAAACATAAGGCATATGCTCTCCACTTTGCGAAGTGGATCAAAAATCCAAACGTGTGAGTTCAACTTGGTAGAAAGAAAGGGATAAGGAATTAACCAAACACTTAAATTTTAAGAACCCCCTTGTCAAGGGGTTGAAAAAGAACAAGCGTGTTTGAGGTGTTTTGAACAAGGAACAAAAATAGGGATATGCTCTTCACCTTTTAAGTGTATCAAACTCTGAAACTTGTTGAACCAAGTTTGATTTATTATTTTTCCATATATGCTAGATCAAATAGAAATTTAGAGGGCCTGCCTCCTAAGAATTCCTTTACGAAGGCGGTGAGAGGGAATGACCCAAAGTGGGAGACAATCACTTTAGCCACAATACTATCTGAACCACTATAAATAAATGCACTTTACCTTAATCAAAAAGTGACTAAGTTGTGTGTAATTCATCTTCACTTCCTCGAGTAGTCCTTTGAGATTGTGCAAAATCATACTTTTGTGTGTGTGGGAAGCCTGCAAGGGGGTAAAAGAACTTGGCATGATTTAGAACGGAGGTGTTCACTAAAACCTTGTTAAAATAGTAAGCCTACCTTTTAGAGTCATTTTTAAAAGCCAAATTTGACCCTAGGTAGCTTGTTTGGAAGATATTCTTGTGTTATACTTGTGAAAATGACTGAGAACATACATATTTAGTGTTGTTTTAGGGACATGGTACAAATTTGATGTGTGTGTTGAGTTTGTACTTAAGTTTCAAGAAAGAATCTTCTCTAACAGATCTGATCAAAAACCTTAAACTTTTAAAACCCCCAAAAAATTGAAAAATTCAACTTTGATCTATTAAGTGTCACGTATGAAAAATCAAGTGACACCTAAAGACAGTTCTGTCATGCTTGAAAAATGGAAACAATGCCTGGCATCAGTTAAAAAATACATAAGTCACTAGAAAGTGCCACCTGGAAACATTTCAATAATGCCTATTAACAGGCAAACACCACGTAATAACAACAGTGTTGTGTACAAAAATTCCAGTCAACGCGTACCAGCATTAAAGCCACGCTTACACATAAGGAAGTGACACTCAGAAACAAAGAGGGCCAGTCAGTGGACATTTCCTGAGGGTTTGGAAAGATTTTGAATTCATATTTTGATACCCTTTTCAGAGTTATTTTTGTCAGTGAAACAAATAGATCATATTCTTCAAAAAACATTTATAATGATGAATCTATTTGAGAAATGAATCAATCCTATGGTGGAGAATAATTATAAAAATCAAGATCAAAATTTCCAAAGGACTCAATATGACGAAGTAACTGAAGATGACATATTGGAGGCATCCCAAGATCCCATATTTATGGAAACAATGCACTTAATTTTGAAGAAGGATAAAGAATCATATTTTTCCCAATTAGGAGCTACCCTTTCTCATAATGACGATATATCAACCTTAAAGAAGGATGAGGAAAAAAAAGGATAAATCATCTAAAAATCCATCATTAAGATCAATCTGTCCTTTCCTTTACGATGATGGGCGATCTGTATCTTCATTTTCTTCACGAAATGAAACATTTAAGTGCAACAAACCTATCTTGGATCAAGGGAAATTTCACGACCACCCTATTTGCAATCAAGATAATAAAGAGAATGAAGAGAAAGGTACCACTCTAAATCAAGATCTAAAACAAAAACCTCTATCTAGCAAGGTTTCTCCTCTAGCCTTTACTCCTTTCATCCTTCATCCATCTCACAAATCTTTGCAACTATCCAAAATTCATCCACCAAAGAGTGAGCCTAATGATGATGTTAGAAATAACTAAGAGGGGGGGGGGGGGGGGGAAANGGGGGGGGGGGGTGAATCAGTGGCCTCAAAACATTTTTCTTATTCTAACCACCAATCAATTAAACCTCAGATTATTATTTCCCTACAAGATGCATGCCAATAAATACTTATAATAATTAACTATTTGTCAGTTTTCCTTGTCTGTCCTTATTTTCTTTGATTACCGATAGGTAGTAAAACTATTTACCAAAATATAGTAAATATGCAGAGTATACCGATGAATCTAGAAATGTTTATGTGAAATGTAAAATAGTAAAGTAATAAGCCATACACATATAACACATGGATTTTTAACGTGGAAACCCTGTTAAGGGAAAAAACCACTGGGATCGGTACCCCACATTTTCACTCTTCTAAAGTGAGCCCTGTTAGGTGCCAACCATGTTAAAGGTTACAAACACACTATTAGATGTGACCTTGTTAGAGTATTTTATACATAGAGGTTGTCACTTAGTATCGGGAGTCTCAATTTGCTACCATCCTTGAATCAACCTCCTTCTTAGACTATCAATAGGCTTTAGGAAAATCTAGTGCTACTTTTATGAATCAACCTTTTTGGCACTCCTTGGGATGTACCTCAATATATAGAAGACTGTTAAGTCCTACTCTATTAAGAGACTTGATACTTCAATGGTTAAACCGAAACAAAATGACATGTTTTTAATGCAACCTAAATTGCAGATTTTTAGATCTATTTAAGTACATTACCTCTCTGATCAATGTGTCAATTCAATTCTTTGTGCTCCACACTTTCTTCTCTATGATGTTGTGCTCACTGTTTGTCGATGTCTGTAGAATTTCTTATCTCTTCTTCAACTTGATTGATCAGGATTGTATGAAGTTATCCTTCATTAGTTTCTCTTCAGCATCCTCTTTCTTTTCACTCCCATTTTCATTCCCATGAAATGAATTAAGGTTTTTCTCTTATATAGACATGATATTCACTATTTCTTGATTCTTGGCGTGAAAAACAATTCAGCCAATTTGATTCAAAGCTTAACTCCTAATTTATCTCATAGTTATCTTCTTGCCAAATGTATAAATCTTCTTTAAATCAATCACTTAACTCTGGTCGAATAAAACAAAGCAAAAAACCAGTTAAGTCTATCCTTAAGCTCTGCTATCTAGATATTTTATCATTTTCTAAACTCTCTATTCCATCGGTCAACTCTTTTAGTTAGTCGTTGGTGACAACTTTCTGTTCCATCGGTGTGACTCAAATCATCTTCGGGATCTCCGTCTGTTGGGCATTATTGAATTTTACTCATTGGGCAACTCTGTTTTCAGCTTTTCAGGCATCCTGTGTTTTTACTTCATTGGGAAACACTGTCTTCTACTCATCGGGTATCACTGTGACTTTGGTTTGTTACTTTTATCGATGGTGTGCACTCTGTCGGTGTTATCTAGCACTTAGTGAATACTTGAATTTTGTGCATTTTTGAAAGCATAACCTTTGTTCCATTGATTCTCTGAAGTCTTTAGCATTATGTACATGACCATACATATGATATCAAGTTGACATCAATGACAATACAAACCATTAACTGATTTAATACCTTGCATTATATTTAACTTAACATTATCAAACATTCAACTAGTTACATGTCATCAATCTCTCCCTTTGGAATTGATGGCAACATACTATATTATCATACTATACTATTTCTAATACAATATGAAATACAATTGTTGAGATTCATCAAACTACCAATCAGTTTGTTTTTTATAACCGATAAAAATGTTTAATCGCCGGTAAGCTTTGTTATAGCTTAGATTTTATTCTTGCAGTTCTCTGTCTTTCTACTTCTGATGTGTTGAGTTCTCTTCTTGTGTCATTTTCTCTCTTTTGACTGTTCTTCATATTTTATGTCTTTCTCTCTTGTCAGCAACTCTTCCTCTTTGTATTGATTCCTTCATACAAATTCTCTCCCTATGGATATGATCTCTCCCTATTGGAGTAATCTGATAATGGATAATCCTTCTTATAATTTTGAAGACTGTGATAATATGGATACTTTCTCTCCCTTTGAAAATAATGCCAAACAAATATCTTTACAGATATCTCACATTAATGTCAAGTATTTTTTTTTTCATCCATAATATATTCCTTATATTTCCCTTATCCATCAGTAATGCAACAATATGCTCTGGTGCTCAGTTCTGATATATATATACTTTTTGTATATAGATGTAGCTTTGAAGTTCTTCTCTTTGCCTGCATCAACATGAATGATATTCTGATAATATTTAGGCTGATGTAGCCTTCAATCTTTTACTGACTGGTAGACAAGGGTTTGACCCCTAGTCTCTTTATTAAGTACTCAAATGTATCCTTAGGCAGTGGTTTGGTCAAGATATCGGCCAATTATTCTTTTGATTGCACATACTCAAGTATCACCTCTTTTTCTTGAACTTGTTCTCTTAAGTAATGATACTTGATGACAATGTGTTTAGTCTTTGCATGCATGGCCAGATTCTTGGAAATGTTTATTGCACTAGTGTTATCATAATAGATATTCACTGGTTCTAAAATATTCATATGCATACCTTCCAGCAACTGTTTGATCCATGCAATATTTGAGTAATTTGCAGCAGCAACAACATATTATTCTTCTGTAGTAGACTGTGATATGCATCTCTGCTTCTTGCTAATCCATGTGACAAGTCTGTCACCCATAAAGAATACTCCTTCAGTTGTGCTCTTTCGGTCATCAAGATTTCCAGCCCAATCAACATCGGTAAAAACCTTAAGTTCAAATTTGCCTTCTCTTCTATACCATAAGCCAAATTCCTCAGTATTCTTTAGATATCTTAGAATTCTTTTCACAACAGTCATATGTGATTCCCTGGGGTTAGCAAAAAATCTAGCTACAATTCCTACTGCATGTACAATATCTGGTCTAGTGTGTACAACATACATGAGATTTCCAATCATTGATCTGTACAAAGTCTGATTTACCTCTGTTGTTTTATCTTCTTTTGTTAACTTACATCTAGTAGCCATCAGTGTTCCAACTGGTTTGGAATCTTCCATCTTGAATATTTTTAGAACCTCTTTGATGTATTTGGACTAAGTAATGAAAATACCTTCACTTTGTTGAATGACCTATCGACCAAGAAAGAACTTTATCTCTAAAAACATAGACATCTCAAACTCTTTACTCATCTCATCACCAAATAATTTGCATAGCATATCATTTCCTCCAAATATGATGTCATCAACAAATATTTCAGCAATCAAAGTGTTAGCACCAGTATCTTCCTTCAAATAAAGATTATTGTTTTCACTAGTCCTTATGAATCCAATACTTATTAGATAGGAATGAAGTCATTCATACCAAGCTCTTGGAGATTGTTTCAATCCATACAAGGCTTTGTGAAGTCTACATACCATGTTTCTCTTGTCTAGATTGACAAACCCTTCTGGTTGCTCAATGTATACCTCTTCTTCAAGTATTCCATTTAGGAATGCTGACTTGACATCCATTTGATATACCTTGAATCCTTTATATGTAGCATAAGCAAGCAGTATTCTTACTCCTAGCCTAGCAATGGGTGCAAAGGTCTCTCAATAGCCTATACCTTCTTCTTGTGCATACCCTTTGCAGACTAGTCTTTCTTTGTTCGTTGTGACTTCTCCATTCTCATTTAGCTTATTCCTAAATATCCATTTTGTATTAATGACATTCTTGTCATCTGGTCTTGGCACAAGTGACCATGTTTTTTGTTCTCAATTTTCTCAATGTCATCATTCATATCACTTATCCATTCTTCATTATCTAGTGCAGCATTGATAGATTTTGGCTCAAACTCACAAATTAAACAATTTGAGTTTAAAGACTTACTTCTTGTTCTTGTACCAACTTTCTTAT
>MU227900.1:952084-994450 GCA_018584345.1 Thuja plicata
AATAATTTTGTTAGAGGCTTTGTTTAGACATTTGTAAGCCTTGCTCTTGGTAGAATACCCTAGAAAAATTCCTTCATCACTCTTGGAGTCAATTTTTCCATTTCTATCATCTTTTAAGATATAGCATGGACTGCCAAAATTTTTGAAATAACTCACATTGGGTGTGTATCCATACCATAGCTCATAAGGTGTCTTCTTGGTGTCTTTCTTCAATTGTACTTTGTTCAATGTGTAAACAACAGTACTAACAGCTTCCCTCTAGAAGATTTGGGTGATTCCTTTCTCTATCATCAGTGTTCTTGCACAATCAACTAGTGATTTGTTCCTTCTCTCAGCAATCCCATTTTGTTGTGGTGTTCTTGGTGCAAAAACCTGTCTTTTTATACCATGCTCATTACAAAAGTTAGTGAATTTATTTAATATAAACTCGCCTCCTCTATCTAATCTCAAACATTTTAGATCCTTACCACTTTGTTTCTCTACCAAAGCTTTGTACCATTTAAACATCTTAAATGCTTCTGATTTATCTTTTAGAATCATAACTGTCATCATTCTAGAGTAATCATCAACAAAGTGAATAAAATATCTATTTCCATAATAAATCTTTGTCCCCAAGGATCCACATAAATCAGTATGGACTAATTCTAGAATTGCATCAGATGTATGGGTCTTTCTTTTGAAACTAGACTTTGTCATTTTACCTTTTTGACAGTTTTTACACATGATGTTGTCAGGCTTGGTCATTGTCGGTAATCCTCTGACATTTCTCTTTTTGCTAATTTTTATCATGTTGTCAAAGTTCACATGACACAGCCTTTTGTGCCACAACCATATGTCTTTTTTTTTAGCAATCAAACAAGTGGAGTCAGTATTATTCAGATATAATAAGTTACCTTTTGTCTGCTCACCCATGCCAATCAGGTTTCTAGATTTGTTGAAGACCTTTGCCTTCTTATTTTCAAATGCTACTTTGTGACCTGAATTATTCAACTGAGAAACACTCAATAAATTATAATTCAATCCATTCACCCAGTAAGCATTCTCACACTTTATCTGGTTATTCAACATTATTGTTCCTCTACCTTCAACTGGACAAGGTGTGTCATTTCCCATTCTTACTGATCCACCCTTGTAATATTCAAAAGTCTCAAACTTTTGCTTATCACCGATCATATGATGAGTACAACCACTGTCTATGATCCAAACATCATTTTTTCTAATTTTAGATGTGATAGCTATTTCTACATACCTTTCTTCATCATCATCTGAATCATCTTTTACAGCCACAAACACCATCTCGATGTCTTCATCAGATTCGGTGTCAATATCATCATCCTTGCCTTTTTCTAGGTAGCTGACCTTCTTTCCTTTGTCCTTATAGTCTCAGGTATCTCTTCTTTCTGATTGTCGGTAGCTTCTATAATCACCTCTGTCAGACTTCTTCTCAAAAGATTTGTCATTACTTCTATCATCTTTTCTTCTGTTAGTATATCTTGCAGCAAAGTGTCCAATCTCTTTACAGTTCAAGCATACAAGTGGTAACTTGCCTTTGTATTTACCTTTGCCTCTCACTGTATCTTCTTCTAGTACACCTCCAAATCCTCGAATAGCATTGACTACCTCTTTAATTCTTGTGATGTACTGATTGATGTTTTCTCCTTCTTTCATTTTGAGATCATCAAACTTTCCTCTAAGGCTTTCTACCTTGGCTCTCAAAACATTTTTTTCACCACCATGTATAAGCTTCAATTTGTCCCACATCTGCTTTGCAGTTTTACATTCTTTTACATCTTCAAATTCAGCATCAAAGAGTGAGGAAGCAAGCTCTATCATCATGCCATTATGTTCATGCTTCTCTCTCATTTGTTCAATTGTTGGTGCTCCTATGGGCAACACATATTCAGTTTCAGGGAATTGGGTAACATCATTAACAATACCTGATAAGTGGAGTCTTATCCTGCTTTTCTATGAAGTGAAATTATCTTTGTTCAGCTTGGGCACATATCATCTATTCATCTTGTAATCTTTGAATTAGGTCTTGAAACCTTCCTTTTAAGCACACAAGCTCTAATACCAATTGTTAGAAATAACTGAGAGGGGGGCGGTGAATCAGTGGCCTCAAAATTTTTTTCTTATTCTAACCACCAATCAGTTAAACCTTAGATTATTATGTCCCTACAAGATGCATGCCAATTAATACTTATAATAATTAACTATCTGCTAGTTTTCCTTGTCTATCCTTATTTTATTTTATTACTGATAGGCAGTAAAAACTATTTACCAAAATACAGTAAATATGCAGAGTATACTGATGAATCTAGAAATGCTTATGTGAAATGTAAAACAATAAAGTAATAAGCCATACACACATAACACATGGATTTTTAATGTGGAAACTCTGTTAAGGGAAAAAACCACCGGGACGGTACCCCAAATTTTCACTCTTCTGAAGTGAGCCCTATTAGGAGCCGACCCTGTTAAAGGTTACAAACACACTATTAGCTGTGACCTTCTTAGAGAATTTTATACATAGAGGTTGTCACTTAGTATAGGGCATCTCAATTTGCTACCATCCTTGAATCATCCTCCTTCTCATATTGTCAATAGGCTTTAGGAAAATCTAGTGCTACTTTCATGAATCAATCTTTTTGGCACTCCTTGGGATGTACCTCAACATATAGAAGACTATTAAGTCTTGCTCTGTTAAGAGACTTGATGCTTCAATGGTTAAACTGAAACAAAATGATATGTTTCTAATGCAACTTGAATTGTATATTTTCAGATCTATATAAGTACATTACCTCTCTAATCAATGTATCAACTCAATTCTTTATGCTCCACACTTTTTTCTCTTTGATGTTGTGCTCACTGTTTGTCAGTGTCTGCAAAATTTATTAGCTCTTCTTCAGCTTGATTGATCAGGACTGTTTGAAGTTATCCTTCATCAATTTCTCTTCAACATCCTCTTTCTTTTCACTCCCCTTTTCATTCCCATGAAATTAATTAAGGTTTATCTCTTATATAGACATGATATTCACCATTTCTTGATTCTTCATTCTTGATTCTTGGCGTGAAAAACAATTCAGCCAATTTGATTTAAAGCTTAACTCCTAATTTATCTCAAAGTTATCTTCTTGCCAACTGTATAAATCTTCTTTAAATCAATCACTTAACTCTAGTCGAATAAAACAAAGAAAACAACCAGTTAAGTCTATCCTTAAGCTCTGCCAGCTAGATATTTTGTCATTTTCTGAACTCTTTGTTCTGTCGGTTAACTCTTTAATTAGTCATTGGTGACAACTGCCTGTTCCATCAGTGTGACTCCATTCAACTTTAGGATCTCTGTCCTTCAGGAATTATTGAATTTTACTCGTTGGGAAACTTTGTTTTTAGTTCATCGGGCATCCTGTGTTTTTACTTCATTGGAAAACACTGTCTTCTGCTCATTGGGTATCACTGTGACTTTGGTTTGTTGTTTTTACCGATGGCGTGCACTCCATCAGTGTTATCTGTCACTTAGTGAATACTTGACTTTTGTGCATTGCTGAAAGCATAACCTTTGTTCCATTGATTCTCTAAAGTCTTTGGCATTATGTACATGACCGTACATATGATATCAAGTTGACATCAATGACAATACAAACCATTAACTGATTTAATGTCTTGCATTATCTTCAACTTAACATTATCAAACATTCAATTAGTTACATGTCATCAGATGATACTTTCCATGTTGACTATGTCTACCTCAAGGGCTACCTCTAAAAGGAACCCAAGCTAATTTACATCTTGCTGCAAATTATTTCCACGCTTCGAAGATCTTGGAACCCAAAGCTTCATGTGCTTCAATGCCTATTCAAAAGGATTCTCCATCATTCTTCCAAACATTCCCCACACATATCCAAGCATCTACCTTCTCCTTAGAAGTTTCTCCATGTCAAGAGGATAATCCAAGCAGAAAAGAAACAAGTATCAATAAAGATCAAGATCAAGATGTTATACAATCCCCTCCCATATTTGATGAAGGTCCCATATCCATAGAATCTTGTGATGACCCCCTTGCACCCTTTCATGTCTTCCAAGTTGATATCCTTCTATTTCATGAACAAATTGTCCTTCAAAGCTCTATACCTAGTCCAATTCCTAAGCAAGATCAAGATATCCCTTCCATCATTTATAATGAATATATTGAAAATCAAGAGAAAAGCACCCTCTCTACACCATCCAAAGATCCTTGTCAAGATCAAATTATCCCATCAAATCCTTTTCATGATCATCCATATTCAACTAAAGAAACTATCATTCCTCAAAATCACTTGCATGAGAACAAATCACTTCAAATCTCGGTTGATCCTCAAAGTTGTTCCTATGAAAGCTACTCACGAGCCTATTGGTATAAAGATAAATCTTAAAGATGAGAACCTTGGCAATATAACTCACTCCAAAGATATTGATATCCCTTTCACACCTTATCTCCCTCCATTCAAATGCAACCATATGCCTTCACCATCCTCCAAATCCATTTTGGGTTCATATATCCAAAAGCTAAATTCTTCATCCCTTCCATCCATGTTAGGTCTGTATATTCCTCTATCAAACATTCCTACTATCCCTAGCTCTCCATTCACTTACCCTACCATGTATCAATATCAACTAAGGCACACATACTTGAAGAATTTCCAAACACCAATCCATATGAACCCTCCATATTCTTCCTATTCACCCATAATTCCTAACTCTTTTTGGAGCAATTTGGATGTGCAACATAAAAATCAGAAATCCAATAATCCACATATGTATAAAGATTACCTTGTCCCATCTAATCGACATGTGAATGAAAAGAAAAAAGAAATATCCAAGAGACCACAAAGGTCCACCAAGAAAAAATAAAAATCAAAGAAAATGTGGGTTCCAAAATCCCTCATTGAAGAAATGCATTCAAAAGCATCACAAGAGAAAGAAAAATCAAAGACTATGTGGATTCCCAAGTCACTTTTGAAAGACTTGCACACAAAAGAAAAATCAAACTTGACAATCAAGCTTCAAAAGGATTTCATTCCATCTCCTTCCAAACATTTTCCACTTTCCAAGTCTACTTTGGGTTCCTACATCCCAAAATCCATTATCTTAGCTACATCCTCACCTCCTTCATCCATTATTCCTCCATCATTCCACCACCCTTCAAAGTGTGTGTCGAAGTTGATCTTGATAACATTTCCATCCAGAACATACCTTCTTCTTATCCTCACATTCATTATCCAACACATACTTTCCATCTTTACATCCCTCTTATCCAATCTATGGCTTAAAACCTTCACCACCATCTACCCTTATGCTCCATATGTGTCTTTTATCATCACCTTATCAATATCTTTGAGCATCCTAGCCATGGCCATGGTTTATTATAGAATATCTTTCAGAAGAGCATTGTCCAAAGATCTGAATGTTGGGGAAATTTTTGAAATATACAAAAAAAAATAGAAAAAAATAGAAAAAATAGAAAAGTGCCTTGGTGAGAACCTGGTAAAATAGGCTCCTTGGTAGAAAAAATAAATAGAAATCAATCCATCCTATGGTGAAAACCACTTCTTGCGGAACCTTGGGCAAGTACCATGATAAAAACCTGGCAAACAGGTATCATGCATAATTTTGCCTCTTGCACTCTACACTTGGGGGCAAGTTTCATCCATGTTATCCTCCATCTTCCTATCATTTATCTCACTTGCATCCATATTCCCTTTGTTACCTTTGGTCTTGAATAGGTTTAACATGTCCATGAGCATCAAGTATCTTGACACCGTTAACCTTTCCATCATCTTATTCACTTGTTGCATCCATACTACCCTATCATGATCTTGCTTCTCCCCAATCCACCTTCATTATTCCTATGCAATCTTTACATAATCCCAAATCATCCCCTCATAACCTCCATCACCCCTTTATCTTGATCGTGCTATCTTATCCACATCCTACCCAAATTGATCCATTGGACTTGATCGGAAATGAAGGATGTAAAGTACAAAATTTGTTATCAAAAACCCCTTGACATGTCCACTCTTTTGGATGACACACTTTTATAACAATAGATCCTTATCCCATATGCTATCTAGAAAAGCATCATTGGCTTCCATTTTCTTATCCAAAAACATGTTTCACATTGCTATATCCTTTTTCCTTAGCTTGGGTAATCTTGAGGAGATGGTCCTATGGGTCACATTCGCATGCTTCATCCATAATGGCCTTTCTATATCTAATCCATCAGCTTGAAAATCCATCCTTCATGTCCTATACCTTTCTAAACATTGGGGGCAAACCAATGTGATCTTGTTTGAGAGCTGGTAATTTTTAAAAATAAAAAAAAATCAAAAATCTCTTAAAATTAAACATCCAAAAATCTCTAAAAATCCAAAAATCCAAAAATATTTTAAGTCTTTGAGTTGCATTGTTGCAAACTAGGTTTCATTTGCCCAAGATTTACGCGGTCAGATTTTTTACTTGGGGGCAAAAGCATTGGTTTTGATACCAAATGGATTCATAAGTGCTACATTTTGGTCACACGTCAGGAGAAGATTTTCAGAATTTCAGAGGAGAGATATTTTGGAACCTTTGATGGATATCATTGTTCAATCTAAAAATTTTGATCCTACAACATGATCCTTGATTTTCATTGACTTATTTTAGCAGGATTAAAAATTGACAATATCTAAATGATCAGAATGTTTGGAATTCTTATTGAAAATATTGATACATTGCAAAACACTTGAAATTTTTTATGCTTTTCAATGATCTTTTCAAGTCATGTTCTTTTTAGCTAATCAATGATGTTTCGACTAGATTGGTGATGATGGAGACATGATGTTTTTCTTGACTTCTTTGTGACTATTTTGAGGAAGATCCACTAACTTGTGTGAATTCATCTAATGACATGTTCATCAAAGAACCATCGAGGAATTTAATATAGGGAGGAGGGTTAACCTTTGTTTGTTTACGCAAAAGGATACCTTGGCTATTTAGGTCTTCAATATCCTAATACCAAAATCCACTTGCAACATTGAATCCAATGAAGTCAGTATTCATACTCCCATAGTTGGTTATTCAACTAGTGAGGGTTGTACTAGTTTCCCAAAGGTTACCAAAAGCAATAAAAAGTGGTATTCATATCATCATGATGTGGTCAGTGATAAATGTACTTACTTTATAGTCCCACAATGCTCAATGATGAAAATATATCTCTTTTTGCATTTCTTTCACAAAAATCAATGAAAATTAGTTGCATTGCATTGTATATTCATGATGGATTAATTTCATGTTTATGGGATTTTCCTTAATCAAGGGGGTAGAATTTAATCATGATTTCATCATCACATGTCCTATTCAATGTCCTCAAATGTCTTCTCCATCAAATTGATCAATGTTACATCAAGGATGTCATCACTATCCATCGGCTCACCTAGGGGCAACTTCACCATCTTATCAACTAGGGGAAACCTAACTCTGTTTACCCCTTGTACCTACATCTGCACCTAAATCATATCAAATGACCCTATCTATTAGCCTCGCACCATTAATCTTCCCATCAAATCCAATCCAATCAAATATCAATCAGTCGAATCATCCAATTGATCATTTTAAGTCAATCATTTATCCTATCATCCATTTGCTCATTTTGAGAAAATCAAATTTCCTAACTCTAGATCTTGAGGAGGGAAAATCAATCCATTTGTTCATCTCTAGATCTTGAGAGCGAATTATCATTTTATCCAATCAATCCATCAATCTACGTATCCTATCTAATTGACATCAATACAACATCAACCAAGTGATTCTAACTGACATCAAATGATATCCGATCATCGTTACCTTATCTCAAACATCAAAAACATTTTCTCAATCATAGTGATGAGACCATTTTATTGTCACTATAATATTAATCCTAATACTCTATTTTTAAGTATTATCTGAACATTTGTGAACTTTTAGTCAGTTGAACTTATCTTAAGTGCAGATAGAACCATTAAAACCATGGGTGGAATAGATATGTCATATTATGCCAATATTATATATATTGCAGTATTTCATATAATAATCAGAATGTGTGTTCTAACATCTAGATTAATTTGATTAAGCTACTTGTATGAATATCTTTTGCATGATAACTAATCCTGCCAGGAAGTAGGAGTCACTGTGAGTGGTCGACAACATTGAAGGAGGACTTTAAAGACCAAATTTTAATGGATAAGACATCATGGCATTAGTAGACATGGCTACCATAAATGAGGAGCCATTGTTCAGAGATGCATGAATGTATCTCTTCTATATTCCCTCTGTATTCCCAGCATGTTGACTTGGTCACCCAAACTTCATTACATATGTCGTGGGTAGTTGTGTTTCCTATTTTCTCTCTTTGGTGCGGTTTTAGTTAGTTGGTTCCTTTTTTTGTTTTAAAATAAAGAAGTCAATCCTCTATTAATAGGGATGAGATTGATAGTTTGCAAGTTCAAATATTTTGGAATACATTGTTTTGTTGTATCTTGCACAGCAAGTTCATTTTCCATTTTTCTGTGTGATTCTCATGTAATCAGTTTTTGAAGATAATGAAGTAACTCTTGGTTCATATTCTATGTTCATAGATTAGCAGAAGCCAACCAAGGGGGCCCACTTGGGAGGTGGATTAGAATAGAAGTAGAATAGATTTACTTTCTGCATTTCCAGCATTCTAGATATAAGATTACAATTTCTTCATGCAGCATTGTACTTTGTGAATGTTCCTACAACACCTGCAAGGATAGTTATAGTGAATGCTTTAGGTTGGAAGAATAAGCTTGAGTAGAGTTTGCAATTTGTAGCATTCATTTCAGTAAGGAGTAAGTGTGTTTCCCTTCCTATAGCCCTAGTATAAATTCCTTTCATGTATTTTACTTTCCTGCAACATAGGTAGAGTGACTCTTTAAGGAGCTTAGTGCACATACTATGTTGTACCATTTCAAGTATACGTCCCTGGGTTGACAAATTTAATGCACCTCATGGTGGGAGAAGTGATCCTTAGATTGAATAAACTATTCCTAAGAGAGGCTTTGGGCATGATTACTAAGCACCTATTGTGAAGCGGTTCATTTTTGGCACTACTACCGGGGTTGGTGTCAAGCTAAGAAACTTTCTATGTCATTTTTTTCATTTTTTAAGCTATTTTTAGTGGTTTGTGGTCCTAAATTTGCTTCACCAGTGTGAAGAATTCATTTGCAGGCATCGAAGGTGAAGAAGAAGAGATGAATATGGCAGATTTATTCTAGGAGAGTCTATGAATTGGAATGAACAAGATGAAGAAGTTGAGTTACCTTTTGTTGACACAAGTCTTGATTTTCCTGCAGCATCTTCCTCTGAAGCAGAACCTTTAGACGTAAGTGGTCTTTAGCCTTTTGCTAAAATCTTGGCCAGCTTTCTTGATAATTCAGACCCAAATGCTCCTAATTTTAACAATCATGTGGCTAATATTCCTTTCCAACAACAACTCATAATACCTCCAGTAATGGAACAACCTACTTTCCCATTTCCTTTGCCTAGCTTCATAAACAATGCCAATCTCAAAAATATACCCCCTGCTACGCTTCCACAGTTTTATGGCCTAATAACCAAAGATCTTGATACATTTTTGTTTGAGTTCAACATCCTTTGTTGTAGCTTTGACTATAGCACTGATGCCCACAAACTCAAACTGTTTCCAGCAACACTGAAAGAGTCAGCCTTACGATGGTTCATGAGCTTAGGCACAAATGCAACAAGCACATGGGATGAGATGCAGACTCTGTTTCTACAGAAATACAAAAACTATTGTAAGGGGAGTGACCCAAGGGGAGATGACATTTTTAGAATGTCCTAGAAGGAGGAAAAAACCTTAGAGGACTATGTTTCACATTTTTTATATACCATGCAGAAGAATCCACAACATGTTCTGGTGGAGGATTCACAGAAATTAGTCTTCTTGAGAGGAGTAAATGACAGTTGTTTAGAAGCATTGGACCTCATGGCTTGTGGGGACATATCTCAATCTTCTTGGGATGACCTCAAGAAGATCTAAGGTAGAGGGTATCGGTCTACAGTCACTAAAGGGAGTAGTTTGGGCATTTCCAAGTTGGAGATATCTAATTTGCTCATGGATTTCAAGAAAGACATCATTAATGGTATTGCTACACATCTAGACACCTTGACTACTAAAAAGAAACATGTAGATGATGAATTGTAGTTAGTTGAGTACTGTCCTCATTGTTGTAAACAAAAGAAAGACTATAGATGCAAGCTGGTGGCAAACCTAGAAAATCAACATTTGCCTACTGAGTACATGAAGAGAGAAGGAGACGGTGAGAAAGTGTTCTTTGTTGCTCAACGTCAACCATGGGCTTCAAGACAAGGTATGCCTTAGGACCCATTACAATTTTCAAATCCTTACAATAGTCAGTGGCAAAACCAAGGTTATCAGAATCCTCCTCAGTTATCTCAGCCAACCTGGAATAACCAGTGGCCTAACCAATAGAATAACCAGTGGCCTAACCAGAAAAATAACCAGTGGCCTAACCATCAAAATCAATGGCAACCACCATAAGGAAATTGGCAACAAAATAACCAGTGGAGGGGACCTCCATAGTGGCCTAACCAAAATCCTCCTTTTCCACAATTGCCACCTTCAGTCCCTCCTCCTATAATAATGCCACCTCCTATAGACACTAGTCCTAATCCAAAGCAGACCCAATTACCTACTCAGCCACAACCTAATCCAAATAAAAAGCAACAGCAGTAGCCAATGTATACCACTGATACACAACAGTATCCTACTTATGCTCTAGAGATATCTGATATCCATTTGAGGTTAGGTACAACTCTGCCTACACCCAAACATCCTATTATAATAGAAGTTGCAGACACTCCTGCAGCATCAGCACCTCTTCCAGAAGCAACATTGCAAGATACCATCCATTCAACTCAAAAATCTAGCAAAACTGATGTTGAAACCTCATTTGAGCCTCCTTTTCCACAAAGGCTCACAATAGAAAATCCTATATCCCAAGAAGAAATGTTGGTTGACATTCTTGAGCAGCTGAAAAATATGCACATCCAAATACATTTGTTTCAAGCTATCAAAGACATTCCTATCCATGGAAAAGCTATTAAGGATGCATGCCTTAACAATCCAGGAAGGAAAAAGAAGGACCCTCAAATAGTTCATGTAGTAGGGCAACTTGTGGATATCATGTTGGGCAAGGTAGTTATACCCAAGTATTCAAACCCTAGAAGTCAAGTAGTTGACTTGATGATTAATGGGCAATTTGTTAAAAATGCTTTAGTTGATTTGGGAGCAGCCATAAATGTAATGACTAAAGTTACAATGCATAGATTAAGTATAGATGACTTGAGAACAACTCCAACAGTGTTACAACTTGTTGATAGTTCAACAGTCACTCCAGATGGTCTTATAGAAGATGTGGTAGTAACCTTAGACTCATGGCAATACCATGTTGATTTTCTCATCTTATCACCAAAAGTAAACTTTGTTGGCTATCCAATCATCCTAGGGAGACCTTGGTTAGCCACCACTAATGCAAAAATTAGTTGCAGATCAGGAAGTATGACAATTTCAAATGGACGGACAATAAAGAAGCTAGCACTCTATCCTCATGCCCAGCCTCAGCCAGACTTGAGAGATCCTATTTGGCCAGAACTAGGGGATGAGGGAGAAGAGGTCAACTCTGTTGCCCAGCTTATGATGATGCATAGATAGTCTTTTCTAAAAATACAAGAGGAAGATGATGTAATATAGAGTATTCTTACCAATGAGTGTATAGTAGCAAAAGATGTTTCTGAAAGTTCTATTCTATAGCTATGTACATATGAGGACTATGTTTTCCAGCAAGCCCTGAGATAATTACCCAATTATTACCATGTGAAGTAGCTACAAGCCCAGTACCTGAGATGTCAATGGTAGAGCTAACAACTACTATGGAAATTTCCCCAGGTCACAATCTCCATGTGAACAACAAGTTACCACCCCCACAATTGGCATTGTTAACAAAGCTCTTGCATAAGCATGAGAAAGCCTTTGTTTGGGATTATGGAGACATGTTAGGTTTGAACCCCAAACTCTACACCCATAGGATCTACATTAATGATGGCATCCTACCACTCCATCAGCCTTAAAGAAGGATAAATCTAGCATTAAGAGAAATAGTCAAAAGTGAATTACAGAAATTATTAGATGTTGGTTTCATCTATCCAATCTCCAATAGAAAGTGGGTATCACCTTTGTTAATTTTACCTAAGAAAGGAGGGAAATGGTGAATATGGGTGGATTACAGAGAGTTGAATAACGCCACAAAGAAGGATCATTTTCCTTTACCCTTTATTGATTAAGTCTTGGACACACTGGCTAGTAAGAAATATTTATCCTTTTTGGATGGATATAGTGGTTAAAACAAGATCAGCATTGCTCCCAAAGATCAGGAGAAGACTACATTCACATGCCCTTGGGGCACATATTCTTACTCTATATTACAATTTGGCCTATGTAATGCACTAGCTACTTTCCATAGAGCTGTAATCAACATCTTTGCTAACATATCACATGAATGTATGGAGATATATATGGACAAATTTACTACATTTGGTGTCACCTTTGAGGAATCCCTGAAGAATTTGGAAAGAGTATTAATCAGATGCCAGGAACATAATTTATCTCTCAACAATGAGAAATGCTTCATGATGATGGAGGAAGGCGTAGTGATGGGACATTTTATCTTTGAAGATGGAATCTAGGTAGATCCTATGAAAATAGAGGTGATTCTAACATTACCTATTCCTACAAATCATAAATATGTTAGGTCTTTCCTAGGACATGCTGGCTACTATAGGAGCTTTATCCAAAATTTTAGTCAAATAGCTAGTCCTATGTATACTTTTCTTGCCAAAGAGGCTGAATTCGATTGGACAAAGGAATGTAATGAATCCTTCCTACAGCTTAAGAAACTGTTGACAACTGCACCCATACTTAGGGGTCCTGATTGGACTTTTCCATTTCACATTCATACAGATGCTTCAGACTATGCAATAGGTGATGTCCTAGGACAAAAGTATAGTAATCTAGAGAATGCAATTTACTACATTAGTAAAATCTTGCATGGACCAGAGTTAAACTATATAGTGACTGAGAAAGAATTACTAGCAGTAGTTTATTCTTTGAACAAATTCCTCATTACATAACTGGCTATCCTATTTTTGTTCATACTGACCATGCAGCAATAAAATATCTCATGAACAAACCTGCCATCATAGGCAGGTTAGCAAGATGACTTCTTCTTTTGTAGGAATTTTACATTACTATAGTTGACAAACCTGGCAAAGAAAATGTAGTAGCTGATTATCTATCAAGAATCCACCATACTAAAGAAGATACTACTCTGATAGATGATGCATTTCCAGATGAGCATTTGTTTCATATTTCCATCCAAAGTTTGTGGTATGCTAACATAGCTAATTACCTTGTAGCTAACAAAATGCCAACACATTTTTCTTAAAAAGATAGGACACTATTGGTCGAGAAAATATTTAACTTCTCTTGGATAGATAACACACTATTTTACACTGGACCTAATCAAGTAATACTCAGATGTGTGAGAGAAGATGAGACATATGACATTCTCCATGCCTGTCATAATGAACCATGTGGGGGACACTTTTTAGCAAAAATAATAGCCCAAAATATTTTAACAACCGGTTATTATTGGCCTACACTTCATAAGAATGCAGCCAGCTACACAAGGAAATGTGACAAATATCATAGAATGGGCTGACCAACTAGATCGGATGAAATGCCCCTAAATCTACAGGTGGTGGTAACTCCATTCAACAAATGGGGTATGGACTTCATTGGTCCAGTAGATCCTCCATCCAATGGGAAGTCATACATCCTAGTGTGCACTGATTATTTGACCAAATGGGTCGAAGTAAAAGCCATGAAACATGCCTGGGATCATAAGGTTGCATAATTTTTGTATGATGAGATTTTCACCAGATATGGAGTACCGAGAGAACTTGTAACTGACCAAGGCACCCAATTCACTTCCAATCTGATAACAGAACTCATGAAAGAATATAATATCAGGCATCAGAAGTCAAGCCCCTATCACCCTAAGGCCAATGGATAGGCTAAAGTTACAAATCGGGAAATAGAAGCCATCTTAACAAAAATAATTCATTTGCATCATCGAGACTGGAGCAGAAAACTATCAGAAGTCATCTGGGCATATAGGACAACTTGGAAAACCACTACAGGGTTCACTCCATTTGAGTTATTGTATGTAAAATCATCCATGCTACCTATTGAATTTGAACACAAGACATTGCGTACAACACTGGAGTTAAATATTGATCTTCCTGTAGCACAAAATGAGCGATTGTTGCATCTCAATTCCTTGGATGAAATGCACAAATCTTCCCTAGAGTGAACTAAAATAGTCCAGAAGAAGAGAAAAAAATGGCATGACTCACATGTTAAGAACAAAAAGTTTTGAGTTGGCGATTGGGCATTACTATATGATTCTAGATTCAAGGAAATACTAGGCAAGCTGCAAACACGATGGTTGGGGCCATATGAAATAAACCATGTCTTCCCCAATGGAGCTGTCCAGTTGACCATAATTGACCTAGTACATTTCAAACTACTAGTCAATGGACATCGGCTAAAATTGTATCACCAACCTCAAACAAAAGAAGACTTCCTGCAGCAATTCCAACAATAAATTTAAAATGAGCAATAGGTAACACTTCCTGTAGCATAGGGTACAAAACATCTTCCTGTAGCTCTTCAATAGAATTCCATTGAGCATGTCCATAATAACAACTTTGTGTTTACATGAAGTTCATTCCTCCATTCACTTTATACTTCTTCTTTCCAACTCATCTCATTTACTTATCTACCACCCACCCACCCTCCACGTTATCAAAATTTTCCTTTCTTTGCTTTCAATAAGAGCCGAGTACGCTGATGCAAACTTCCGCCACTTTCATTCTACTCTCACCACCTTTTTTTTCTGGCACATGCATAGATCGAATGATAGGTAAAATCTTTTCAAATTTTTTCTATTTTTAGCGCATATATTTTGATGATTATATCTAATACTATAATTAATATATCATTACGACATTAATCCAAGTCCATTCCTCGTGCCAAGTATGCTAAGTGTGGACACTTTTCAATGTTTCATAGGGGGAGGGAAGTGTATTAATTCCAAATTGTCATTTCTATTTATGCCTAAAATATTTTATGTCACCTCAAATTTGTACTTAGCCTTTGTCTCATTAAAGTTCCATTACGACATTGCACAACTATCGTACTTTTATTCCCAAATCCTCCATGATTGTCAGACTTGATGTGACTTATAATTAAGTTATGTGGAAACCTGTAGTAAAGACTAGAATTTATCTTATTAAATTACATCACCATTGTTCATGCTAAGGATAACATAGGAATTCAGAAGGAAGCCCATAGTTTTCAAAAATGAGTAGTCTGAAATTCAAGGAACAAGGCATTAAGGGCAGAAAAATTGAAAATTGGCAAGCACAGATGGGAGGCTAGTTACAAAGACACAAGCCGGTTGTACATATATAGTGTGCTACTCTTAGATGTTGAAGTGGTAAGAAGGTTTAATGCATGCGGCTGGCTAGGATATTTCTTAAGGTTAACAGAGTTTGATGAAGACTTAGCAGCTGAATTTGCGATTACATTTGAAGAAGGACAAGCAACTGTATGGGGATTGATAGTGGTCACCACCGAAGAGTGGATAGAAGAATTCATTGGGTTATCAATGGTTGGGGAGCATTACCCCAATGTGCAAGATGCCAGATTAGTTAGGGCCCCGTTTACCCTACCAGGCGACCCTCCTCTGGAGATTACAAAACAAGGGTGTAAAAGAATGTCTATCCCTCCACCGTATAATGAGTTGGCTACACACATTATAAGGTATTTTACATGTCAAGGGAGGTTTTCCAATTTTCATGCACATCATTTTAAATTACTGAGTTATATAAGGCATAATCTACCAGTAAATGTTCCCAATTTCCTATACAATATGCTATCCATTAGTGCTGAGGAGACCCAAAAAGCAAATGTAAATTATGTCACCCACCATGCCCTAATTAAATTGTTAATAGAAATATCTCTTAGGGATGCCTCTCCCATTGCATGGTCAGAATTTGTTTAGCATAAATCCCTACAATCGCAGGTTAACCCTAATGTACAATTTGGTCATGATACTACAAAACCAACTGACCCAGCCATTGAACAAGATACCCAAGGGGTAGAAATTGTAAATCAAGAAAGTGTGCCTTTACCTGATCATGAGAGAAATGTACCTACTTCTTCCTGAACTAAAGGAAAATGAAAATTAGAGGGAGAAACTTAAATTCCTACAACCAAGCAACAAACCCCTACTTCTTCAAAAGGGGAGAAAAGGAAGTCGGTTCCTACTACAGCTATTCCTGTAGTAGAGAAACCGAAGAAGGCTATTAAATAAAAGGTTGTAGAAATAGCAAAAACCCCTATGCAAAGGATTCCTAGAATGAGAGGACATCTCCCTAGAGTATCCTTAGAAATCCAAACCGCTTCTCCTTTGCAATTTGATGAACAACCCAATGTGCAAATTATTCTAAACGATTCCCCAAATCAGTCTACAGTTCCAGACTTTCCTCTACATTCAATAGAAGCTTATGAAGCTAAACCTGATGTTTACCAAAATAGTCCCCAGGAAATCCATTAGGATATTCATGACATTAATGAGGACAATGCCTAAGTGATCCATCAGTCAGCCTATGCCAAAACTACCTTAGTACCCTACAATAGAACTTGGTTAATAAGTTTCTTAGAGCAGTCTTGGAAGGAACAGAGGAGGCAAAGTAACTAGGCAAAAGATTGTGGCCCAATCACCTTGCAAATGCTTCTATTTGGATTGCATAATAAGTATGTTTTAACAACAATGTTATGGGGAGAGGAGAAGAAGAAACTTAAAAGATTAATAACAGAGCAAGGGGAAGAAATTGCAGAATTGAAAGAGCAATTGGCAAAGCAAAAACAAAAGATAGATCATGCCCTCAAGTTGGCTGATCAAATAATTGCATGTAGGCCACCTCCTAGGGTTTATACCATCTATTTGAAAGAATAGTTCCTCTTGTTCCAGCTAATGATGACCATTAAAGATATAGACTATGAGTTCAAGTCAACCGAAGAATTTTATGGCCTTTACCAGACTCTTCCCTCATGGCAGAAAAATCTACATTGTGAACTATACATGCATAACTTCATTATCCCATTTGAGACTGAGTTGACTCCTCTACTTTACATAGGGGATATACACCTAAGGGAATTAATGTCATGGATGCATAATGAAGCCAACTATGATAGACAATTGGAAAACTATAGGGAAAAGGAGAGAATAGAGTCATTACCATTAAGAGCAGAGAGTAGCAAGCCAGATATACTCCTTAGAGATTGGCTCAATTTGACTTATGGAAAAATTAAGGAAGAAACAAAGGATAAAATTTTTGGGATTCATACAGATGTCTATGCAAAATATGATGGTTTTTCTTATTTTGTATTTTAGAGAGCTCTAGCTGGAGCTAGAAGTAGATTGGGTACGTTATCCGAAGCATTGAAGAAATTAGAACTGCATAGTCCTATCAACCTCCAAGTGGCTATTCAAAGAGCACCAAAATACATGCAGCCGGGAAGGAAAACTAGATAGGAACTCTGGTGTCCACTCACCATGTAGCCACCAATGCTCCTTTGGCCCCTATATGACATCAAGACTAACAGACTTGACCGATTGCAGGAAAATCACAAAGTAGATGTCTAGGAGAAAACAAGGGGGTTCTATTACACCTTCAAAAGCCAAAGGAGAGGGAGAACAAAGGTTGGAGATTTCAGAACAACTACCAGAAGATGTAATGCTTGAGGACAAGCATTCAGTTTGCCAAGCGGTAGATGATGAAACCATTTTACTGTCACTATTATATTAATCCTCATACTCTATTTTTAAGTATTATCTGAACATTTGTGAACTTCTTAGTTAGTTGAACTTATCTTAAGTGCAAATAGAACCATTAAAACCATGGGTGGAATAGATATGTCATATTATGCCAATATTATATATATGTTGCAGTGTTTCATATAATAATCAGAATGTGTGTTCTAATATCTAGATTAATTTGAATAAGCTACTTGTATGAATATATTTTGCATTATAACTAATCCTGCCAGGAAGTAGGAGTCGCTAGGAGTGGTCAACAACATTGAAGGAGGATGTTAAAGACTAGCTTTGAATGGATAAGCCATCATGGAATTAGCAGACATGACTACCACAAATGAGGAGCCATTGTTCAGAGATGCGTGAATGTAGCTCTGCTATATTCTCTTTGTATTCCCAACATGTTGACTTGGTCACCCAGACTTCATTGCATATGTCATGGGCAGTTGTGTTTCCTTTTTTCTCTCTTTGGCGAGGTTTTAGTTGGTTGGTTCCTTTTTCTATTTCAAAATAAAGAAGTCAATCCTCTATTTATAGGGATGAGATTGATAGTTTGGAAGTTCAAAGATTTTGGAATACATTGTTCTGTTGTATCTTGCATAGCAAGTTCATTTTCTAGTTTTTTGTATGATTCTCATGTAATTAGTTTTTGAAGATAATGAAGTAAATTTTGGTTCATATTCTATGTTCATAGATTAGCAAAAGCTGACCAAGGGGGCCTACTTGGGAGGTGGATTAGAGTAGAAGTTTTATAGATTTACTTTCTACATTTCCAGCATTCTAGATATAAGATTACAGTTTCTTCCTGCAACATTGTACTTTGTGAATGTTCCTACAGCACCTGCAAGGATAGTTATAAAGAATGCTTTAGGTTGGAAGAATAAGCTTAAGTAGAGTTTGCAATCTGTAGCATTCATTTTAATAAGGAGTAAGTGTGTTTCCCTTCTTGTAGCTCTAGTATAGATTCCTTTTATGTATTTTACTTTCCTGCAGCATAGGTAGAGTGACTCTTTAAGGAGCTTAGTGCACATACTATGTAGTACCATTTCAAGTATACGTCCCTGGGTTGACAAATTAAATGCACCTCATAGTGGGAGAAGTGATCCTTAGATTGAATAAACTATTCCTAAGAGAGGCTTTGGGAATGATTACTAAGCACCTATTGTGAGGCGGTTCACATGGCTGTTATCATCAAATTCTATTCACACTGGGGCATGTTTTGTTGCCAGGATCATCATTAATGTTTTCATAAATGAAATCATTTGGATCTTCTTTTTACATCAATCTCATCATATTTTTCATCTGAACATCAAAAGTTTTTCATTTCTAAGGGGGCATATATCATCAAATCATGATTTTGCATCACATTTTATATCATATCAGAGGCATTAAATTTCAAACTTTTATTAGTGGGGCATTCTACATCAAATCAATCAGGGTTTCAAATCAGTTATCAAATCGGTATTTTAAGTTAGAATTTCAAATCAGTTATCAAAATCAGGATTTCAAATCAATCAGATTATCAGTATCAGATAAGGTTTTATCAATCAATCAATCAGTATCAAATCAGTGATCAGGACATGCAATTTTCTTTGAATCAATGCACTTCACACATCAATTCAAAGAGGGGCATTTGTAGACACCTAAAATTAACCAGGTGTCTTAGTATCATCAAAATCTACAAATCTCAACAAATTGTTCCTAAATCTCATCAAATGCTTGAAAATGGATAAAATCAATTTAAAATCAAAAGATTAATTAATCATGAAATCAAATAATCAAATATAAGCCTGAAAGTGATCAACCAAAATTATATAATTGATTTTAATCAATTAATTGTATAGTTTTAAATCAAAAATCAAATTGAACCTAGTCCCCATACATGGCTAATTTAATTAATTGATGGAATTAAATATATCCTAATATCTTTCAACATGAATTTGAGCAACCAATGAGAATTGAGAACACAAGAGCACATGGATCACTCCTAACTTTGAATCTCAATCACTCATTTTCAAAATTGAATCTCAATCACTCAAATTTGTCCCTTTGTCTCAACCTTTGAGACAACCATTGAAATTTTCCCCCCATTTGAAACCATCTCAAGCCTTTCACCTAACCAAGGCCTAATCATGGTCAATTCACTCTACCTCCTACCCTTGGGAATTTACTATAAATACAATCATTTTTCAAGCATAATCATTACTATAGGCAATTTGAGAAAAATTGAGCAATGTATTGAGAATTTTGAGAGCAAATTGTGAGATTTGAGAGCATATCATGAGCATTTGAGTTCCATTTTCATATCATCTTTGAGAGAATTGAGCTAGATTAGTTTATCAATTTCTCATTCTAGGATTGTCATTGATAGAGATTAAGGCTGAGAACTCTATTAGCATACTAGCTAGAGAACCATGAGATGTTATGGATGTTAAATGCATTTCTTTAAATTAATTTGTTTATTTCTTTCCATAGAATTGTAGTTAATTGTCCTAATTTCAAGAAGGTGTATTAACTCACACACAATTACTTACTGAAATCAAATTCTGACAGCAACTATATTGATGGAAAGTTGATAATGTCTTTAAGAAACCCTTTTTGTTTCATCAATTTTGGGTGAAAAAAGGTCGTCAGCTACATGCTCAAATTTTGGAGATCAGAGGAAATATGGTGAACAAGTTGTTTGGGTTGACCATCCATGTTTGGCATTGCAAATCCAAAACCCAAATCAAATACCAAGCCTAATCGTATATCTGATATTATTAGATATCTGATGCTATCAGATATCTGATTATATTTGATATTAGATAACTCTCACCCAAATTCAACATTTCAATTTCAAACCTCTTTTCAATTTTATGATTTTATAATTTTAGTTTATATATAATAAATTTCATTTTTTAATATTAATATTAGATGGTAATAGCATTAGTATTATATAATTATTTAAATATTAGTATTGTATTATATAAATTAGTATTAGATTATTATTATTATTATTATTTATTTCTCTATTGTATAATAGTATAATATTAGTATTAATTATTTATTAATATTTATATTATAACAATAATACCTGAGAGAGAGAGAGAGAGAGGTGCATGGCACCTAGGACTTGAGTTTCAGACTTGAGTTTTCTTAGTCTTTTTTACAATGTAATAAAGGATGTTTCCTAGATCATCCTATGGTTTTTTCTTAGTCCATCTTGTGTGGACAAGGATCCTTCGGTCTAGTTATAAACCAAGGATGCCTTAGTTCATTGGACTGTCTCATTTCTAGTGTTTTATGCAATTATGTGTTTTTAGGTTACAAAGTTGTTTCTAGGGTCATGTTTACCCATATTTTGCCTTTTGAAGATGTTTGGAGTCATTTCCCACTTGGTGGGATGAAACAATGTTGGTGTTGTTAGTTGTTGACAAAAGATGTCAATCTTGCAATGTTGTCAAAAGCAACTTTTTTTCAAAATGTTGCTCATTTTTTCAAATCCCTTCCAAATGGTTACAACCACCTTGGGAGTGGTTGGATCAGTTTGGGGAATTTTTTATGTTGTAAGCAACTTGTCCAATTGACTAGATTGGGATAGGATACTTGTGAAGGAAAAAAAAATTAATAGAAAAACCACCATTTCTGAGCATATTTCTGGTCTCCACAATCATGTATGGATTGAATAGTAAGATTGATTGATATTAGTAGATTGGGGTATTAGTTTAGGTTCTTTTATAAGTGATTTGGATTGTTTTGGTTACCATTTGGCTGACTTATCACTTTCCCTAGCATCTCGGGTCTGAAACTCTTTCGGTTTTGGCACTATCACGGAACATTGGCCCTAACTTGCTTTTACACCATGGGAAATCAACACCACTTGGTGAAAAGAAGGTTGAGGAAATGTATTTTAGTTCTTCTGAATCTTGGATTTGGGGGCAGTGTGATGGTGCTTCTAGGGTGATGCCATAGGTTGAATATCTGTCATGTATTCAACATGTGCAGATAGATTCACGTATTGGAGAAAGATAGTAAGTGTTAGGACTTCATTTATTGAATGATTTGAACCATTTAGGGATTGATAAAGACTACCAAATATCTTCATTGACCCTATATACCCATTCCTAGAACATTCAATTAAATTCTTTCCTAATCTTATCACTTAGACCAGGGATTTTGTGACAGTTTTGGGGATGCTAGAGTAGGAGTCAATGCTTGTCACTTTGGAGTTTGTAAGTGTGAGTTTAGAGGATTCTAAAGCCACATCAAATAGTATCAAGGTCACATATGCCTTGTTCATATTGGAGGAAAAATCACTATTATAGGTTTGGTAGAGAAGGAGTAGACTCTGAGTTTTGTGTGTTTGCAGAGTTTGTAAAGTTTGATTGTTTGAGGTTTGTTAAGGTCTTAAGTGCCATATTTCTCAACCTTGATTCCATATCCACTATCATATTGGAGGAATGGAACACTATTGCAGTCCAATTAGGAATTAGGACAAAATATGAAAATTAAATGTCTACAAGACTATATAGTCTACTTGACTGAGGAAAGTGAACCTTAAGGGTCTATAGGAAGATTATAACCCTTGTAGAAGTCACTTGATGCAAGATAGTTTCCCATTGTTGGGTCTTGGAAAAGAAGGAGAGTCTCTAGGAGAACTATAGACTTGGATACTTGGAGGAGAATCAGTTGGAAGGAATCGCCTAATGTTGCAGGGATTCAAAAACTTGTGTAAAGAAGGAATTTGTAGACAATCCTATTGAAGGATTAGAATAATTGGAGACATCATCCAATTGAGAAGGAGGGTAGGCCAACCTACACTTTTATGGTGTGCACTCTGCACCAAGTGGTATCAGATCATTAAGACTCTATTTGGGAAGAAAAGAGATGGACACCATGTCTGAAGGAGATGATGGAGATAAGGAGATTCCTCTAAGGATCACCAATGTGGAGTTAGAAAAGATGGTGAAAGAGAAGATGGTTGAAAGCAGGGCTGTTAGAGAGGAAAACAGAACCATGAAGAGGGAACTAGAAAACTTGAAAGGGAAAGTAAGAAGAGGAGAGAATGAAGAGTCAGAGGGAGAAGAAGAAGAGGATGAGAGACATACTGAACAAGACCTAGTACCTAAAGATTAGAGGCCCATACCTACAGCCCTAGAAAGAGTGGGAAAGAAAGACAAAGAGGATCTACCTATGTTTCATGGAAAAATAGATCCTGATGAATGCATGGATTAGGTAGAGGCTCTTAAGATTCATTTTGAGTGTGAAGTCTCACAATAATTTCTCAGCCAATGACCTTTAAAACTTAGTTAGTTGTAGTACAATAATCCCTACAGCCACGTAAATTCTTGATCTGTCCAAAAGGTCTATCAGATAATGATGACCCAAAAATAGGGCCAGATAATGTAGATCCTGATGAATGCATGGATTGGGTATAGGCTCTTGAGAGTCATTTTGAGTCATTTTTCTATCTTGAAAGTGAAGATAGAAAAATCAAGATTGAAAGGACCAACTTTGAGTTGGTGGAACTTTCTCTAAAATGAGAGAGTTAAAGAAGACAAGAAACACATCATCACATGGAAGAGGGTGGTGACTAAAATCAAGAAGAGATTTTTCCCTGAGGACTATGAGGTAATGCTTCATAAGAAACTACAAAATCTCAAGAAAAAAGACCTAGATGTAAGTACCTATACCCAAGAATCTCATAATTTAACTCTCAAGACAAAGATATATGAAAGTGAGAAGAAAAAATGTGTAAGGTACATTAATGGTCTTAAGTATAGCATTCAAGATGAACTTACATTAATTACCATGGAGTCTGTCCACAAATGTTTTTCATATTTCCCTCAGGATTAAAGAGAAGAAAAGGAGAAGAGGTGAACAAAATAAAAAAGGAAGAGGCAATACATTTATAGGAAGGGACAGATTCAATCCAATAGGATCCTTTCCTAGAAACCAAGGAGAAAGAAGCAGCCAAAATTCCAAGAATGAAAATAGTAGTAGAGTTACTTTTAGAGGAATAAGGTCAAACAACAGAGGTAGATTTGGGGGAAGGGGATCCATTTTCTTAATTGGAAGATGATTTTCATGCAATCAAGTTGGTCGTCAATCCTTTAGATGTCTAGAGAAGGTATGGACAAACAATCATGGAGATAGAAGGTGCAGTTAACTCATGATGAAGATTGTCAAAGTACCACTTGTTAGTAATAACTGAGAGGGGGGGTGAATCAGTGGCCTCAAAAATATTCCAATTAATTAACCTAAAAACTTAGTACCACAATTTTAAATCTCTATTTATCTTCAGCCCTATAAGATGAATGCCTTCAAATATACTTATCAAATTTCTACTACTCTAAATGCTCTTTTAAACCATATTCTTTTAGTTTGTCGAATATAAGTCTTTCATTTACCAAAAAATAGTAAATTACTTAGAGTATACCGATCAATCCAGATTAGTTATGTGTAATGCAAAACACTAAATTAATGACTCATAAACACATTGACATGTGGATTTTTAATGTGGAAACCCTATTAAGGGAAAAACCACTTGGGACCGGTAACCCAAAATTTTCACTCTTCTGAAGTGAGATTGGTGAAGAGAAAACCTTGTTAAAGGTTACAAACACATTGTTAGGTGTGACCTTGTTAGAGGATTTAGTAGAATAGTTTGTCACTTGATATCAAGCATATTTATGATATCTTCTATGACCAAACCCAGTGTAGTTTTTCAAATGGTGTCTGGCATCTCATGCTATCTTCATGATCAAACTTTTTGATACTCCTTGGGATGTATCTCAATATACAAAGGATCTTTAAATACTGATTGGTTAAGAGAATTTCTGTCATAATGGTTAAACTAAAACAATATGATCTATTCACATATACAACTTAGACTTGTAGATTTTCAAATCTATTGTAAGGTCTTTCTGATCAATAAATCATTTCAACACCTTTTCTCTACTTTATGCTCAGTGATGTTGTGTTCCTTTGTTGTTTGGTGTCCGTAGAAATCTCTAGCTCTTTCCCCCACTTGATTGATCAGGACTACATGAAATTTTTATTCATTAGTTTCTCTTTAGCATCCTCTTTTCAATTCACTCCCCTCTTTCTTTGTAAAGAATTAAGTTTCTCTTTTATAGACATGATATCACTGTTTCTAGGTTCTTGACTTTCTTGATCTTGGTGTGATCCACAATTCTCGCCAATCTAATTTAAAGCATAAATTCTATTTTATCTCGCAGAGATCTTCTTACTAACTAGACAAAAAAAAATAACTGCCAGTTAAGTCTATATTTAGCTCTGCCAGCTCAATATTTTGTCGTTTCTGAACTCCAATTAACTTTGGTGTTTTAACTCTTGTTAGCTTTGGTCAACAATTCAATTCTCCTTTGGCTTCTCCATCAGGGTTATCTATCCATCGAGGTTGTCTATAATTCTGGTCATCGGGTATGCTTGTGATTCTGCTCGTCGGGTTCTTTGCTTGGGCATAACTGTGACTTAACTTTTGGTGATCTCTGTCTGTCAAGTTCCACTAGCCATTAGTGTTTGAAATCACTTAGTGAATGCTTTTCTTTTATGCATTACTGAAAGAATAATCTTTATCTCTCTAATTCTCTAAATTTTTTGACACTTTGAATATAACCGATCGGATTATATCAAGTTGACATCAATGAAAATACAATCCATTAACTGATTTAATGTCTTGCATTATCTTTCTGCATTTTGGTTATCAACTTAACATCTTTAAACATTCAATCAGTTACATGTCATCAATCTCTCCCTTTGGCATTGATGGAAACACACTACATTATCACACTATATTAATACTAATACAATATGAAATATAACAGTTTCATCAATCTTTCCTATTGTAACTATTACAAATGTTTGGCTCTCGGTAAGCTCAAATAGCTTAGATTTGTTTCTTGTAGAGTGATATCTTCAATCTTCAATCCCTTCACTGGATAGATGTAGCAGCTTATTTTATGTTCTGATATGTGTTCTGCCTTGATTGTTCCTCTTCTTGAGAGTCTCTTTTTCCTTTGATAGAAATGAGTCATATCTCCCTTTATGTGTATTCTCTTCCTTCTGTTACTGTTCTCCCTTTGATGGATATTTCATATGTAATCAATCTCTCCCTTTGGATAATGATATAATCTCTTCCTTATATTGATGAGAATTTCTCTCCCTCCTGATAATGAGATAATCTCTCCCTTTGACAACAATGCCAAAAAAATTTCTTCTATATCATCTTCCATTCTTTTTATAATATATTCCTTGAATTTCCTTATCCATCAACAATACATTGACTCTGGTGTTTGGTGCAAATCTGTACCTTGTTATGTATAGATGTATCTGTTGCTATCCATCTTTGTGCTTGCATCAACATGATTGATCTTTTGATTTGTTATAGGCTGATGCAACCTTCTAGTCAGCTTACTGACCAATAGACAAGAGTTTTACCCCTAGTCTCTTTCTCAGGTACTCAAATGTATCTTTTAGTAATGTCTTGGTGAATATATCAAATAATTATTCCTTTGATTAAACATATTCAAGTATCACTTCCTTTCTTCGCACTTGTTCCCTTAGATAATGACACTTGATTTCTATATGCTTAAACTTAGCATGCATGACTAGATTCTTTGATATGTTTATTGCACTAGTTTTATCACAATTGATAATCACTGGTTCAAGAATCTTCATATTCATACCTTCCAATAACTATTTGATCCATGCAATATTGGAGCAATTTGCAGCAGCAGCCACATATTCTACTTTTGCAGTAGACTAAGAGATCCATCCTTGCTCCTTGTTGATCCATGTGACAAGTATGTCACCCATGAAGAATGCTCCTCTAGTTGTTCTCTTCTAGTCATCAATGTTTCCAGCCCAATAAACATCTGTATAGACTTGTAGCTTTAATTTTCCTTCTTTTTTATACCATAAGCCATAGTCCTCAGTGTTCTTTAGATATCTCATAATTCTCTTGATAGCAGTCATATGTGATTCTCTAGGATTAGAAAAGAATCTTGCAACTATTCCAACTGCATGTGCTATATATGGTCTAGTATGAACAAAATACATTAGTTTTCCAATCATTGATCTATACAAGGTTTTATTTACCTCATTTGATTTGTCTTCTTTTGTCAACTTACATCCAGTAGCCATAGGTGTTCCAACTAGTTTGGAACCTTCCATCTTGAATATCTTCAGCACTTCCTTAATGTATTTGGATTGAGTGATATATATACCTGCATCTTGTTTAAGAATCTGTAGACCAAGAAATAATTTGATCTCCCCAAACATAGACATTTCAAACTCTTTTCTCATTTCATTAGCAAAGGATTTGCATAATATTTCATTCCCCCCAAAAATGATATCATCAACAAAAATTTCAGCAATCAGAATATTACCATCGGTATCTTGTTTTAAGTATAGATTGTTATTTTCACTTGTTCTTACAAATTCAATGCTAATGAGATAAGAGTAAAGTCTTTCATACCAGGCTGTAGGTGCTTGTTTCAATCCATACAAGGATTTATGTAGTCTACATACCATGTTTCTCTTGTCTGGATCAACAAACCTTTTTGGTTGCTCAATGTATACCTCTTCTTCAAGTATTCCATTTAGGAATGAAGATTTGAAATCCATCTGGTATACCTTGAATCCTTTGTTTGCAGCATAAGAAAGTAAGATTCTAACTCCTTCTAGTCTAGAAACAGGTGCAAAGGTTTCACCATAATCAATACCTTCTTCTTGTGCATATCCCTTGCATACTAATCTTGCTTTGTTTCTAGTGACTTCTCTATTTTCATTCAGCTTGTTTCTGAATATCCATTTGGTACTGATGACATTCTTGTCATCTGGTCTCGGTACTAGAATCCATGTATTTTTCTTCTCTATCTTCTCTATTTCTTCATTCATATCACTGACCCATTCCTCATTTTCAAGTGCAGTATTAATAGATTTAGGCTCAAAATCACAAAGTAAACATCTGGTGTTTAGTGACTTAATTCTTGTTCTCATTCCAGCCTTCTTGTCTCCTATGATCTGATTTTGTGGATGATGTCTTCTAACATACCTGGAAATTTTTAGTTCAGCTCTTTGTTCATCATTCTGATCATAATCTTGACCTTCATTCTAATCTCCATCACTCAGAACATCATCTTGAGGATTTTCCTGATTTTTGATAATTGCAGCATGATGCTCGAGTGCAATGTTCTATTGTTCGGGAGTGATACACTGTTGCTCGGGTAGAGTTTCAGGTTCTTTAGTATAAACAAACATGTTGTACTCCTCTGGCTCTTTTCTTCTTTCCTTATCATTCTTTTCTACAAATTTATCTATTTTCACATTTGCACTTTCAATGATCTTGTTAGATGACTTGTTAAGACATTTATAAGCCTTGCTTTTGGTTGAATATCCTAGGAAGATAATTTCTTCACTTTTGGAGTCAAGTTTTCCATTTCTATCATCCTTCAAAATATAACATTGACTACCAAAGATTCTGAAGTAACTTACATTGGGTGTATGACCATACACAAGCTCATAGGGTGTCTTCTTTGTGTCCTTCTTCAATTGTACTCTATTTAATGTGTATACAACAGTACTGACAGCTTCCCTTTAGAAATTTTGAGTGATTCTTTTCTCAATCATCAATTTTCTTTCACAATCAACAATTGATTTATTTATCCTCTCAGAAATTCCATTTTTCTGTGGTGTTCTTGGTGCAGAAATTTGTCTTTTAATTCCATTCTCAAATTGCAATAGTTAGTGAATTCATGTGAAGTAAATTCCCCTCCTCTATCTGACCTTAAGCATTTGAATTTCTTATCACTTTGTTTTTCTACCATATCCTTATACCATTTAAACATCTTGAATGCTTCTAATTTATCTTTTAAAAACATAACTTTTATCATTCTAGAATAATCATCACTAAAGAGAATGAAATACCTATCTCCATAGTAACTCTTTGTCCTCATGGGTCCACATAGATCAGTATGGACTAATTCTAGAATTGCATTAGATGTATGGGCTTTACTCTTGAAACTAGACTTTGTCATTTTACCTTTTTGACAATTCTTGGAGATGGTATGCTCGGGCTTAGTCATGCTTGATAAGCCTCTGACTTTTCTCTTATTGCTTATCTTTATCATGTTCTGAAATTTCACGTGACACAATCTTTTGTGCCACAACCATATGTCTTCATTTCTAGCCATCAAACAAGTGGTGTTAATTTCATAAAGATAGAAAAGGTTTCCTTTTGTCCGTTCACCAGTTCTGATAAACCTTCCCGATTCATTGAAGATATTTTCCTTCTTATTTTCAAATGCTACTCTGTGACCCATATTGTTTAGCTCTAAAACACTTAACATATTATAATTTTGTCCTTTTATCCATTAAGCATTTTCACATTTGTTCAGGTTATTTAACATTATGGTTCCTTTACCTTCAACTGGACAAGGTGTGTCATTACCCATTTTTACTTAACCATCATTATAGTATTCAAAAGTTTCAAACTTTTTCTTATCACCAGTCATGTGGTGAGTGCAGCCACTATCTATGATCCAAACACCATTCTTACTAACCTTAGATATGAGAGTATTTTCATACCTTTCTTATTCTTTGTCTAAGTCATCCTTCGTGGCTACAAATACCATCTCAATGTCTTCTTTAGATTCAGTGTTAGTGTCATCGGCTCTATTCTCAGCTAGGTAACAAGCTTTCTTTCCTTTGTCCTTGTAGTCTCAGGTATCTCTCTTGTCAAATTGTCGATTGCTTTGGTAATCTCTGTTATCACCTCTATCAAAATTCTTCTCATATGATCTATCATTACTTCTATCATCTTTTCTTCTGTTAGGACATCTTGTAGCAAAGTGTCCAACCTCTTTATAATTAAAATATACAAGTGGTAATTTACCTTTTTATTTACCTTTGCCTCTCTGCAATCTTCTTTCCACTAGTGCTTCAATCTCATCAAGACCTTGATCTTAATTATCGCTTTCACTATTATTTCTAATAGAATTTCTATGACTTGATTTACTTATTTTCAAAGAAGAATTTAATATAGATTCTATAGATAGTAAGACACTATTATCAAAGTTATTCATCTCAAATGAAAGCAGTCTACCAATCAGACTATCTAGAGTAACTGTATTGTTTGCAACTGCTCTCATTCCTTGTATAGAAAAAACTCTAATAGCATAAACAGGAAGTAAGGTTCTTAAGATTTTACTTACCACTGTCTCCTCTTCAAGTACACCTCCAATTCCTCAGATAGCATTGACTACCTCTTTGATTTTGTAGCTATATTGAGTGATATTTTCTCCTTCCTTCATCCTTAGGTCATCAAACTTCCCTCTTAGGCTTTCTGTCTTGGCTCTTAGTACATCACCATCTCCTCCATGTACCAGTTTCAACTTATCCCACATTTTCTTTGCAGAAGTGCAGGTTTGGACATCTTCAAACTCAGTATCAAAGAGTGAGGAAGCAATTTCTATCATCATGCAATTATGCTCATTCTTTTCTCTTAATTTCTCAAGAGTGTGAGGTCCTATAGGAAACACATATTCAGTATCAAGGTGTTGATTAACATCATTACCAATACCTGATAAGTGGATTCTTATTCTGCTTTTCCATGATGCAAAGTTGTCTTTATTCAACTTGGGAACATCTCATCTATTCATCTTCTGATCTTTTGCTTGAGCTGTTAAACTCCCTTTCTAAGCACACAAGATCTCAGACCAATTGTTAGTAATAACTAAGAGGGGGGGATGAATCAGTGGCCTAAAAAATATTCCAATTAATCAACCCAAAAACTTAGTACCACAATTTTAAATCTCTAGTTATCTTCAGTCCTATATGATGAATGCCTTCAAATATACTTATCAAATTAATACTGCTAAAAATTCTTTGTTAAACCATATTCTTTTAGCTTACCGAATAACAGTCTTTCATTTACTAAATAATAGTAAATTACTTAGAGTATACTGATCAATCCAAATGAGTTATGTGTAATGCAAAACACTAAATTAATGACTCATAAACACATTGACAAATGGATTTTTAACATGGAAACCCTATTAAGGGGAAAACCACTTGGGACCGGTAACCCAAAATTTTCACTCTTCTGAAGTGAGCTCGGTGAAGAGCCAACCCTGTTAAAGGTTACTAACATACTGTTAGGTGTGACCTTGTTAGAGGATTTAGTATAATAGTTTGTCACTTGATATCGGGCATCTCTATGCTACCTTTTATGACCAAACCCAATTTAGTTTGTTAAATGGTATATGGAATCTCATGTTATCTTCATGATCAAAATTTTTGATACTCCTTGGGATGTATCTCAATATAGAAAGGATCTTTAAATCCTTCTGAGTTAAGAGACTTTCTGTAACAATGGTTAAACAGAAACAATATAATCTGTTCAGATATACAACTTAGACTTGTAGATTTTTAGATATATTGTAAGGTCTTTCTGAGCAATAAATGATTTCAATACCTTTTCTCCACTTTCTTCTTGGTGATTTTGTGTTCCTCTATTGCTCAGTGTTCGTAGAAATCTCTATCTCTTTCCTCAGTTTGATTGATCAGGACTGCATGAATTTTTTATTCATCAGTTTCTCTTTAGAATCCTCTTTTCTATTCAATCCCCTCTTTATTTGTAAAGAATTAATTTGTCTCTTTTATAGACATGATATCTTCTTTTTTAGGTTCTTGACTTTCTTGATCTTGGTGTGATCCACAATTCTTGCCAATCTAATTTAAAGCATAACTCCTATTTTATCTCGCAGAGATATTCTTTACAACAAGAAAAAACAACTTTAAATCCATTACTTATCTCTGGATTTATCTTGTCAATGAGAACAATGATAACTAGCAGTTAAGTCTATATTTAGCTCTGCTAGCTATATATTTTTTCATTTTTGAACTCTAGTTAAATTTGGTGTTTTAACTCTTGTTAGCTTTGGTCAACACTTCAGTTCTCCTCCGGCTTCTCCATCGGGGTTGTCTGTCCATTAAGGTTGTTTTTAATTTTGGCCATCGGTTATGCTTGTGGTTTTTCTCATCGATAATGCTCATTGGGTTCCTTGCTCGGGCATCACTATGACTTAACTTTCGGTGATCTTTGTCCGTCGGGTTCCACTTGTCATCGGTGTTTGAAATCAGTTAGTAAATGCTTATCTTTTATGCATTACTAAAATAATAATCTTTATCTCTCTGATTCTCTTAATTCTTTGACACTTTGAATATAACCGATCAAATTATATCAAGTTGACATCAATGACAATACAATCCATTAACTGATTTAATGTCTTTCATTATCTTTCTGCATTTCAGTGATCAAATTAACATCTTCAAACATTCAATTGGTTACATGTCATCACCACTTTCTACCACACTACTAATTTTTCTAAGCATGCTAGACTAGAAAGTGAAGAGTTTTTGATGTTCAATAGGTCACTCTTGATGCCACTTAGCAAGGAGCCTCCTCAAAGAAAGCCTATCTTCAAGACCACATGCAAGATTAAGAACAAGGTATGCAAGGTAATTGTAGATTCTGGTTCCACTAAGAATTTGGCTTCAATTGAAATGGTAAATAAGCTTGGTTCAAAAATGACACCACATCCCACACCATATAAAGTCTCTTGGTTAAGTAAACAACAACAAGCTATAATTAATGCGCAATGTTGGGTTAATTTTCAAATAGGGGAGTACAAGGATAAAGTAGTGTGTAATATTGTTGATATGGATGCTTTCCATATCCTTCTAGGGAGACCCTGGAAATATGACAACAATGCCCAACATGATGGTATGTCCAACATATTCACTCTAACAAAAAATGGGGAAACTTACACAATGACTCCTCTGATAGAAGAACCTAAGGATAAGGTGTTGACTAATACTATCATGATGGTAGGAGAAAAAAATTCCTAAAAAGTATTAAGGAGGATAAAGTTCCATGTTTTTTTGTGGTAGTTAAGCCTAAGGAGAGTGTACCAAGAAAGCAGAAACCATGTCATGAGGCCCTAAGAAGTGTTGGTCCAAAGGAGGTTTCTGATTTGTTATATAAGTATAAAGGCATTATAGCAGATAGTGGTAATGAGTCCTTACCACCCAAGAGGGAAATAAGTCATTGCATTGAATTAATACCAGGGGCTACACTACCTAATAAGGCTGCTTATAAACTTACACTAGAATAAAATGCAGAGGTAGATAGGAAAATCCAAGGACTCTTAGAGAAGGGATTCATAAAGAAGAGTATCAGCCCTTGTTCTATACCAGTAGTACTTGCACCTAAAAAGGAGGGTACTTGGATATTGTGTACTGACTCCAGGGATATCAGCATGATCACTATTAGATATAGGTTCCCAATGCCAAGAATGGAGGACCTTATGGATTGTCTAGGTAGGGATACACTCTATTCCAAAATTGATCTCAAAAGCGGTTATCACCAAATAAGGATTAGAGAGGGAGGGAATAGAATTCATCACTCAAGACTAATGAAGGGTTATTTGAGTGGGTATTCATGCCATTTGGCTTATCTAATTCCCCAAGCATTTTTATGTGTTTGATGAATGAAGTTTTTCAACCTTTTCTTCATAAATTTGTTGTTGTTTACTTGAATGACATCCTGATTTTTAGTAACAACAGGGAAGAGAATCTACATCATATTGATTTGGTCCTTAAAAGGCTTCATGAAGAAGGTTTGAAGATTAACATTTACAAGTGTTCCTTCTTGTAGGAAGAATTAGTTTTTTGGGGATTTTTCATATCCAAGGGAAGTTTAAAAATGGATCCAACAAAGGTTGAAGCTATCCTAAATTGGCCACCACCTACTTCATCATCAGAGGTAAAAATTTTCCATGGTTTATGCAGTTTTTATGGAAATTTTATCAAAGATTTTAGTGGTCTTTGTGCCCATATACTTAATACAATCAAAGGGGGTAGAAAGTGTGTCTTTGTATGGACCAAAGAAGCTAATGATTCTTTTGAACTCCTAAAGAATAATATTGCAAAACAACCAGTCCTAGTACTTCCTGATTTTCATAAGCTTTTTGTAGTGGAATGTGATGTAAGTAATAAGGCTATAGGGGGTGTACTTAGTCAACATGGGAGACCAGTTTATTTCTTCAGTGAAAAACTGAATGAAGCCAAACAAAAGTACTCAACATATGACCTTGAACTATATTCTATGGTCCAATATTTGAGAAAATGGCGTCATTATTTGTTATCCAAGAGTTCATTGTGTACACTGATAATCAGGCTCTTAGTTTTTTCAATAGGAAATAGAAGCTACACCATAGGTATGTTAAATGGATGGAGTTTTTACAATCATATACTTTCACTATCAAGCACAAAAAGGGTGTAACTAAAAAGGTTGCTGATGCTTTAAGTAGGAGAACCTCAACCATTCAGAATATATAGTTGGAAAGTGAAGGGATCTCAGCCATGAAGGACTTGTATGTAGATGAGGATGACTTCAAGGAGATTTACAAACTTTGTGTGGACATGTCTGAAAGGTATCACACTAAATTTTTTGATTTTCTGATTCAACATGGTTTTTTGTTTAAAGGGGGGTTACTTTGTGTTCCTAAAATTTCTATGAGGGAGAATATTGTTAAGGAGAAGCATTGTGGCAGTCTTGCTAGACACTTTGGGGTGGATAAGACATTGGATTTGGTTAGAAGATTCTACTTTTGGCCGAGGTTGCAGACTGATGTTAGGAGGTTTTTGGAAACATGTTTGGTGTGTTAGAGATCTAAGGGTCATACTTAAAATGTAGGACTCTATACTCCACTTTCTATTCCATCCAAGCCTTGGGATTATATTATTATGGACTTTGTACTTGGGCTTCCTAGGACAAAGGCTAGTTATGATAGTGTTTTTTTCTTTGTAGATATATTCTCCAAAATGGCTTACTTCATTCCAAGTAGGACTACACCTGATGCCTCTCATGTTGTAGGGTTTTTTTTCAAGGAGGTTGTAAGGTTGCATGGTTTACCATTATCCATAATCTCTGATAGAGATCCTAAGTTTCTTGGTCACTTCTGGAGGACCCCGTGGAAGAAGTTAGGCACTAATGTTTGTTTATCATCAACATATCATCCTCAGTCTAATGGATAGACTGAGGTTATTAATAGATCACTTGGAAACTTGTTAAGGTGCCTAACCCAAGAGCATGGCACAAGCTGGGACTCTATCCTATCAAAAGTTGAATTCTCCTACAATGATTTAGTTAATAAGAGTACAAGGAAGACTCCTTTCCAAATTTGTTATGGTGTGCACCCAAGAGTTATCTTGGAACTCAGGGATGTTGGTGACATGGACAAACCCAGTGCTCTTGCTAAAGATTTTTTGACAGTCATGAAAGACATTCATGAGAAAGTTTAGTCTAAACTTAAGCATTCTTCCCTTAAGTATAAGGAACATGCTAATAAATGTAAAAGGGAGTTACACTTCAAGGTTGGTAACTTAGTTATGGTCCATTTGAGGAAGGAGAAGATGTGATGCAAGATCTAGGGTATGACAAGGAAACATACACACTTAGTCCTTCCCAACTCTCCCAAAATGGTCTTCACACACCAACCCACTAAACCTAGGTCTTACACCTTTAAGAAAGGGTCACAACACAATCAAAAAACTCCCAACATCTTGACAAGAGTACAATACTAGATTCAAGCTGGGAAATGTATCTCAACAATCCATTCTTATGCAATCAATATCAAAATTGATCCATAAGACCTATAGTGACAACTCTGAGTTGTAGGGGTTAAGAAAAGTTCACCAAGGTCCTATTAAGCCTAATAAGACATGTTACCACCATTAAGAAATTCTAGGGTATCCTTGAGATATATGTTCCACAATCAAGCCCTCAATTCCTAGTAGCCCTAAAAAGAGGGTTAAATGGGTATAACTCCCAAACTTCACACTAGACCCAAAGAAATAATCATAGTTTTGAGTACACTTCATGGAGTACTACCAATCCCTAAACCCAAGGGTTCTGGAGTTAAAAGGAATAGACTTGAACACCACAAGATTAGACAGGCCTAATTGACAATTAGGTCTCTATTAACGAAGGAAGTACCCAAACTCCTTAAGGAAGGATAAAACCAAAGCTTGTAATGCACTTGGGATGGTTCCAAACTGCTCCAAACTCATTTGCATAGTTTGACTCAACCCCAAATTCATGGAAGTCGCTGTTGCGCTATTCTGGTTTCAGGTCACCACATAGAGATGCCGACCATTATTCACTTAAAACATGCTCCAACACTGGTTCCCTTGCAAACCAACTTAAAAGTCATGTAGACCTCTCATTCTACCAAGGATCATAATTTTCCAAGGGTGGACATGAGAGGAAAATGACAATTAGTGAGGAAACCCTAGTTTTGGAGGGTTTTAGACCAGTGCATAGAGAGAATCCTCTAACTTACAAACTAGAGGACTTAAAAACCTCAAATCAAGTAAAAATGAAAGATAATTCAATTATTCTTACTTCCTAATTGGATTAATTCCCTGGTTTGTCCCTACAGGTCCATACATGAAGTTACAAGTTGATTGTTGTAGGAAAACCAGTTAATTTTTATTGATTCAAAGAGAAAAATTACATCATTATTGCTTTCCACCCACCTAAAAGGGATATTAAATCTTTCCCCAATGGTAAAAAATATATTTCTAACCATATTTCCATTGGGGAAGTCATTTAGACTTTACAAACAAAAAGATGCAAATGTTTTCAAAGTTGCTTTGACAACATTTTGATAACATTTTCAAAGTTGCACTAAATATGCAATCTTATTACAGAGGGTGAACCTAAGGTTCCCAATTGACTTAAAAAAACCCAAAAACATTAAATACCCAAATTGTAGACTCTAGGGACCCCTTGACCAATGGTTGACCAAGTGGCTTATGAATGCCAAATCTTAGAACCAGGCCTTACAATTGGGTCAATGAACTAAAGATGAAACCCTTAGGACTTAGGCATCCTCAAGACCCCCTAGAAGTCACATTTTGACATTTTTTTGTAGTGAGTGCTCCTGTACCAGGGTGCCTAAATAGAAGTATACTAAAATTCAAGGATCTCCAAGCAAACTAGGAGGAAGACCTATCATGAGTACATGGTTCAGTGGAAAGGTAAACCTTTGAAGGATTCCACTTGGTTGACCAAGGAATCTATTGAGATGGGTTCTTTCCATTTTTATTCTCTCCAACTCAAAGGGACTTGAGTTTTCTATCATGGGCAGCATGGTGCAGGGCACCTAGGACTTGAGTTTTTTTATCATGGGCAGCATGGTGTAGGGCACCTAGGACTTGAGTTTCAGACTTGATTTTTCTTATTTTTTTTTACAATTTGATAAAGGATGAGTCCTAGATCATCCTATGGTTTTTTCTTAGTCCATATTGTGTGGACAAGGATCCTCTGCTCTGGTTATAAACCAAGGATGCCTTAGTTCATTAGACTATCTTGTTTCTAGTGTTTTTGCAATTATGTGTTTTTAGGTTACAAATTTATTTCTAGTGTCAATTTTACCCTTATTTTTCCTTTTGAATATGTTTGGAGTCATTTCCCACTTGGTGGGATGCAACAATGTTGGTGTTGTTAGTTATTGACAAAAGATGTCAATCCTGCAATGTTGTCAAAAGTAACTTTTTTCAAAATGTTGCTCATTTTTACAAATCCCTTCCAAATGGTTACAACCACCTTGGAATCAGTTGGATCAGTTTGGGGAATGTTTTTATGTTGTAATAATCTTGTCCAATCTAATAGATTGGGACATGATACTTGTCAAGCAATTTTTTTTAATAGAAAAACCACCATTTCTGAGCATATTTCTGGTTTGCACAGTCGTGTATGGATTGAACAGGAAGATCGATTGATATTAGTAGATTGGGGCATGATTTTAGGTTCTTTTTCAAGTGATTTGGATTGATTTGGTTACCATTTGTCTAAGTTATCAATTTCCCTGGTGTCACGGGTCTGAAACTCTCCCAGTTTTGGCACTGTCATGGAACATTGGTCCTAACTTGCTCTTTCACCATGGAAAATCAACGACACTTGGTGAAAAGTAGGTTGAGGCAATTGTATTTTAGTTCTTTTGAAGCTTGGATTTAGGGGGAGTGTTATGGTTCTTCTAGGGTGATGCCCTAGGTTGAATATATGCCATGTTTCAACCTGTACAGATAGATTCACATATTGGAGAAAGGCAGTAAGTGTTAGGACTTAATTTATTGAATGATTTGAAGCATTTAGGGATTGTTCAAGAATACCTAATATCTACATCGACCCTATGTACCCATCCTTAGACCATTCCATTAAATTATTTCCTAATTTGATCAATTAGACCAGGGAGTTTGTGACTATTTTGGGGATGCTAGAGTAGGAGTCAATGCTTTTCACTTTGGAGTTTGTAAGTGTGAGGTTAGAGGATTCTAAAGCCACATCAAATAGTATTGGTCTGATATGCCTTGTTCACATTGGAGGAAAAATCATTGTTATAGGTATGGCAGAGAAGGAGTAGACTCTGAGTTTTGTGTGTTTGCAAATTTTGTAAAGTTTGATTATCTAAGGTCTTGTAAGGTCTTAAGAGCCATATTGGTCAACCTTGATTCCATATCCATTGTCACTTTGAAGGAATGGAACACTGTTGCAGTCCAATCAGGAATTAGGACAAAATTTGAGAATTACATGTCTGCAAGACTGTATAATCTATTTGATGGAGGAAAGTGAACCTTAAGGGTGTATTGGAAGTTTATAACTCTTAGTGGAAGTTAGTACTTGATGTAAGATAGTTGCCCATTGTTGGGTCTTGGAAAATGGTGCAGGAGCACCTAGGCTATCCTCAAAGCCCTAATTAGTTTTGGCTTATAACTGACACTAGCCAAGTTAGTATGTTTTCTCTTAGACCTTAGAAGGTATTGTTGTTATGTGTGACTAGGTGAATTAGTGGTTAGTGCTAATTTCATTCTAGTTTAGGTTAGTTTTCTTTTTAGTATTTTGTCCTTAGAATAGGCATGAATTTGGGAAATGGGATCTAAATGTGTCCTAGACCTATGAAAGATGAGAAATATTATTAAATAGGCTTAAATTATGTTAGTTCATCGAGTTTCATGAGTTATAGGTCGTAAAAGATAGTTTGCATCATAAATGCAAAAGATGCTCAAAAGTTGTCATGACAACATTCACAACTTTTTGCAAATATTGCATTCAACTCGATAAATTTGGATTCCCCTCATTTTAGGAGTGGGAAATCAATGGTAATGGCCTAAAATGGTGGATGAATCATCTCATGATACTCTATGGCTCATTTCCCAAGGTATTTCTTATTGTAAGCAAGTTTTTGAAAGCAATAGAGAAAGTGTTCTAAGATATAGAGTATAGTCAACTCATTTGGATGTTCTTTGTGTTTTAATGGATTGAAATACTTGATATGTTGGTGGACTTGTGTATTAGGAACATATTCAAGACTTTCTAATTCAAAGATAAATTAGTGTAGTGTTAATTTGTTACCTGTAGGAAATTGTTTAATTTTTAGGGAGTCTATTGGTCCAGTTCAGTGCAATTTTGGTTTTATGGCTCCCCCATGAAATCCAACCATGGGAAACTCAAAAGATTGGATGAATGAGTTAGGGGAGCCTCTGTATAGTGTAAATATACAATTAGGAGGTTAGAGGAGTTGATTTTATTATTTTAAATTCATGCCCTAGGCGAGCTAGGACTGTCAGGTTAGGTGTATGGCAGGGGAAAAGAAGAATGCAAAGACAAGGGTGTGCATGGAAGTTCTGAACCAAGTGTGGTCTCAAAGTCTTTAGGGTCTTATAGATCCCTAGCATTGATTTTAGAGCTCATCCAATCCATTTGGATATATTTTTCCATCAAATTTAGTAAACTTCTTGTGAAGAGACAAAAAAGGCCTAATAGCCCTACAATTCAGGACAGAGGTGTACGAAAGGCTTGGGGACCCTAGACCTTGAAAATCCATTAGGTCTTCAAAAAGGGTATCTAGATCCTAGATTATTTTTAGGGGTTGTTTGGAAGATTTAGAAGTAAATCTAGGAAAACCCTCTAGATAGAGCGAATTGGTCAAATAGGCCTAATAGGATCATTTTGAGAGAAGCTTTGGAACTCTACCAAATTGAGATTAAAGACCTGTGAAAATGGGAATGTATGGATGTAAAATGAACATACAAGTAGTAGAAAAGACCCTTTTAGCATTTGCAGAGTTGGCATGAAGGGTTTGGGTTTGGAATCCTTCAAGGCAAGTGTGAAGCATTGAGACAAAACTAATGGTAGTTTTCCTTCAAGGTGAAACACAAGAAGAGTGACTCTTAGAGAAGAGTTGGGAATAGTCTTAGGCTCAATGTCTTAGTACTATTGAGATCCTAGAAGAAGAATAAGGATTATAAGTGGACTAGGGAAAGAAAATCCTTGTCTAAAGAATTTTCTGAGCACACCTTGGGGTAATTTCTATCATATTAGTATCAAAGCTAGTTGATTAAAATTGCGGTTAATGTTCCAACCAACTGAATCAGTAGGAGAGTCAACAATGGTGACTAATGTTGATCTAGCTAAGAAGGTAGATGATTAAGAAGTGGAGAATAGATTGCTCCAAGATAGATTGGCTCAATTGGAGAAAAAAGTAGATGAGGTTGATGATAAAGTAGAAGAAGTGAAGGATAAGGTTGAAGGGGAAGGGAAAGACATTGCCATTGATGATGAAGTACCTAAAGATGATCCTATCCTTAATGAGGAGCCATTCCTGAAAGATTAAAAAGCTAGGAGTGGAAAATCACTAGAGGGAGTTCCAATATTTACTAGAAATATGGACCCAGAGATAGTCCTTGACTGGATAGAGGGACTAGAAAACCATTTTGAGTTGATGGAATCACTGAGGCTTAAAAGGTGAAGGTTGCAAAAGCTAGACTTAGAGGGTCTACACTCACTTGGTGAAAATTCATCCAAGATAAGAGAGAGAAGGAAGGAAATAAACTCATTTATTCATGGAAGTATATGGTTGAAAAGTCATAAATGCTTATATTCCAGAGGATTATGAAATCCAAATGCATAAGAGAAGGCAATTCCTGAGGCAAAAAGACCTAGATGTAAACTCATACACTGAAGAATTTCAGAGACTTTTCATGAGATCTAGAGTTGCAGAGGATGAGAAGGTTAAGGTAGCAAGATACCTTAATAGATTAAAGTGGACCATACAAGATGAGATGAGTCTTCTAACTCTAAACACCATTGAGAAGTACCACCAAATTGCCATCAAAGTTCAAGAGAATCTAAGGAAGAAATAAGACTCTAGTACTACTAGAGGAAGAGGTAGAGGGAGAGATGCGAGAGGACAGAGAGGTGGATATGGTGGAAGGAATTGTGAACCCAATAACCAAGGGGAGAAAAAAAAATTTGAACAACAAGAGGGAACCTCCAGTAGAGGAGGTTCAAATAGAGGAAGTAACTCTAGTGGAAGAGGAAGAAACAATAACCATGGTAAGGGTAATTACTTTTCCACTATGAAGTGTTAACACTACAATCAGATAGGACATCCTACATACATATGTCCAAAGAAGGGTTCAACTTCTCAAGGAAGTGGCAAGAGAGTGAACTATGTCCAAGAAGAAACTAGTGGTGGAAAAAACACCCTGAGGTTCCCTTAGAATCAGAAGAAGGTGAGAACCTTATGATGAAAAGAACTCTAATCAAGGAGCCAGTAAAATAACAACCTAGTCAGAGGAGGTCACTATTTAGAGTGAAGTGTAATTTGATGGTAAAAGTGTGTAGAGTCATTATAGACTCGGGGTCTACTAATAACATAGTGTTAGAGGAAGTAGTCAGCAAGTTGAAGATGACAAGAATGCCCCACACCAATCCTTACAAGGTCAGGTGGCTAAACAAAGGGCAACATGTCCTTGTTAATGAGCAACCTTGGGTAGATTTTTCAATTGGGAGGTATAAAGACAAAGTCTTATGTGATGTCCTACCTATGGACACATGTTACCTACTCCTAGTTAGACCATGGAAATTTGACAGAAAGGCCATGCATGTGTTGGAAATATTCAGGATTAACAGAGTTACTGAGAGGGGAGGGGTGAATCAGTAACACTTAGAACTTTTAAAACATTTCTGCATTTTTATATTCTTTAACCATTCATTCATCTAATCTACTACAACCATGAAAATGTAAACATTCATAGCACATAACACAAAGATTGGTAACCTAGAAACCTTCCAAATAGAAAGTAAAACTGGGGTGGGGATGGTACCCACAAAACTTTGGTACTGCAGTATAAAGTTGGCCGGTTAAGGCTTACAATGATCACT
>MU227900.1:994550-1038119 GCA_018584345.1 Thuja plicata
CTCGGTGATCTTCTGATACTCGGCATCCACTACTGTACTCGGCATCGTCATGCTCTCGGTAAGAGTAGAAGCTCGGTTCATACTAGTCCCGAAGTGTAGCTTGGAACTCGGTAGCTGTGGTGACTCGATAAATACATTGTCACTCGGTAACCATTGGTGACTCAGTAGAAACTGACTTCTCGGTTGTCATCGACTGATGACTCGGTGACTACCGTCTGCTCGGTAACTGCTGTTCTTCTCATATGCTCGGTGACTGCCTTACTGCTCGGTTTGAACTGTTTGATCGGTGAGCTTTGCTGAATGCTCGGTATAGGCTGTGGGCTGAGTGATGAGCTCGGTAAGCATTCAAAACCGAATAAGTGTTTTCACTAAGTGCATTCACTGATGCCAAATGTATCATTATTCCAACAGCATGATGGTGCAATGAACTCATACTCTTTCAAGAAGGACAATGTGACATTCAAAATTCAATCACTACTAAAGGATGCAGAGATGAAGTCATCTAGCCCAAACATTCTGATGGTGAGTGAGAATGAGTTCTTAGAGACCTTGGAAGAAGGAGAAGGATTTTTTTTTGCATTCATGTTGAAACCAAAAGAAGAAAGTACAAACAAAGAAGTAAAAAAGACATAGCTGCCAAAGGAAGTGCAAGAGCTATTGCATAAGTATGAAAGCATAGTTAGTGATGGAAAACCATCATCCCTACCACCTAAGAGGTTAGTAATACATCAAATAGACCTAATCCGTAGAGCTACCCTACCCAGTAAGTTTACATATAAGATGACTCCTCAACAAAATGAGGATATAGCTAGATAGATTCAAGAACTATTAAGCCAAGGATTGATTAGGAAGAGCATTAGCCTTTGTGCCATTCCCACTATCTTAGCCCCTAAAAAGGGAGGAACATGGAGATTATGTACTGACTCCAGAGTAATAAATAGAATAACCATTAGGTATAGGTTCCCTATATCTAGGATAGAAGACCTAACAGACTGTCTAGGAGGAGAAAGGTATTTTACCAAGGTAGACCTAAAGAGGGGCTATCATCAAATTAGGGTAAATAAGGGAGATGAGTGGAAAATAGACTTCAAGACCTTAGAAGGACTGTATGAGTGGCTTGTCATTCCATTTGGGTTATCCAATGCCCCATCAACATTCATGAGGTTGATGAATGAAGTCCTTAAAGATTACATTGGAAATTTTTTGGTAGTCTACTTGGATGATATACTCATCTACAGTAAGACAAGAAAAGAAAATCTCAGACACCTGGAAATGGTTTGCAAGAAGCTACATGAGGAGGAGCTGATGATAAATTTAGAGAAATGTGAATTTATCAAGCAAGAGTTAGTGTACCTTGGATTTGTGTTATCTCAAGGAAACCTAAAGATGGATCCTAGCAAAGTGGAGGCCATCATCAACTAACCTACTCCAAGAACAAGCACTAAGGTAAGAAGTTTGCATGGCTTAGCATAGTACTATAGAAATTTTATCAAACAATTTAGTGCAATTTGTGCTCCTATGCTTGATACTATCAAGGGTGGGATGTAGACTAAATTTGTGTGGAATGAACAAGCTAACCATGGTTTTGAGCTATTGAAAAAGAATATTTCTACCCATCCAATTTTGGTTTTACCAATCTTTGAGAAGCTATTTATAGTGGAATGTGATGTTAGCAATGTAGCCATTGGGGTTGTCTTGAGTCAAGAGGGAAGACCAGTGGCCTTCCACTCTGAGAAACTAAGTGAAGCTAAGAAGAAATATTATTCTTATTACCTAGAGATGTATTCTCTGGTTCAGACACTGAGAAAGTGGAGGCATTATTTCCTTCCAAAAGAGTTCATAGTTTATTTAGATAATCAAGCATTAAGTTTCTTGAACTCTCAAGATAAACTTAGTCACAAGAATATGAAGTAGGTTGAGTACCTACAAGCCTACACCTTCAACATCAAGCACAAGAAGGGGTTGCATAATAAGGTAGATGATGCCTTAAGTAGAAGAGCTTTGACCATTCAAGAGATTCAATTGTAGCGCATGGGGATAGACAACTTCAAAGACCTATATGGTGAAGATGAGGACTTTGTAAACATTTACAAGGTATGCCAAGAGTACAAAAATCACTTTCATAGTCAATTCTATGAGTAACTTTACAGAGTGATCTATTGTTTAAAGGGAGTCAATTGTGTATCCCTAGGGGGTCTATTAGGGAGAATCTAATACAGGAAAAACACAATGGTGCACTTAGTGGCCATTTTGGTGTTAACAAAACTCAAGAATTAGTTCAAAGATTCTACTTTTTGCCCAAGATGAATTTGGATGTTAAGAGATATGTAGAAGGTTGTGTTATCTGTAAGAAGGAAAATGGTACATCTACTCATGCAGGCATCTATTAGCCTTTACCCATTCCAACCAGACCATGGGAATGCCTGAGTATGGATTTTGTAGTGGGAGTGCCCAAGACAAAGCAGAGAATGGATAGCATTCATGTTATTGTAGACAGATTTAGCAAGATGGCACACTTTGTACCCTACAAGACAACAAATGATGCAATTTAGATAGCTTCCCTATTTTTGAAGGAGGTAGTCATAATACATGGTTTGCCCCTTAGTATAGTGTCTTACAGAGACACAAAGTTTATGACTCATTTTTGGAAGACTCTATGGCAGAATTTGGGAACAAATTTGTCTTTTGGATCTGCATACCATCCTCAATCTGATGGCCAAACAAAGGTAGTTAATAGGAGTAGTGGAAATCTCCTAAGGTGTCTAACTAAGGAGTGTGGGAAAACTTGGGACCAACTCATTGGGTAAGCAGAATATGCCTGCAATGACACAGTGAATAGGACTAATGGTAAGAGTCCTTTTGAAATAGTTTATGGCCTTCATCCAAGAGGCATATATGAGCTTTGATATCTGAAAGATGGAGCCAAGGGAAGTGGCTATGCTGATGATTTTGCATATTCTATGCAAGAATTCCATGAGACGGTAAGGAAGACACTCATTGAAAATACATAGAAGATTAAGAGAAAAGTCGATGAGAGGAAAAGAGATGTCCAATTCAAAGTTGGGGATCTTGTGATGGTTCACCTCAATAAGGAAATATTACAGAAAGGAACACCACATAAGCTTCAAATGAGAAGAATTGGCCCATGTGTCATACTGGCCAAATATGGAGCAAATGCCTACAAGGTGGAACTTCCAGAGGATATGGGACTATCTCTGGTGTTTAATGTTGTAGACCTAGTTTTATACAAAGGCCCAATCCCAGATGAAGATCAGAGTTTGACTTAAGTCATACAAGATGTGGAAGAACTCAACTTTCCATCTGCACTAATCAAGAAAGCAGAACACATACTAGATTCCAAAGTCTACAAGGAGACAAGGAAGAAGGAATACTAAGAACACTTAGTGAAGTGGAAAGGACAACCAAATGAAGATGCAGTATGGCTAAAGGAAGAATAGTTCAAAAAGTTGGGCATTGACCTCCACTTACTCAATCCAAGGGTGGATTGAAGTCTTTCCATTTGGGGAGGATGGTGCAGGAGCACCTAGGCTATCCTCAAATCCCTATTTAGTTTTGGCTTGTAACTGACTCTATCCAAGTTAGTATGTTTTTTCTTAACCTTAGAAGGTCTTTTTGTTAGGTGTCACTAAGTGAATTAGTGGTTAGTGCTAATTTCATTCTAGTTTAGGTTAGTTTTCTTTTTAGTGTTTAGTCCTTAGAATAGGCCTAAATTTGGGAAATGGGATCTAAATGTGTCCTAGACCTATGAAAGGTGAGAAATATTATTAAAGAGGCTTAAATGATATTATTTCATCAATTTTTATGGGTTAGAGGCCCTAAAAGATAGTTTGCATCATAAATGCAAAAGATGCTCAAAAGTTGTCATGACAACATTTGCAACTTTGGATTCCCATCATTCTAGGAGTGAGAAATCAATTCTAGTGGCCTAAAATTATGGAGGAAGAATCTTATGATACTTTATGGTTCATTTACCAAGGTAGTTCTGATTGTAAGCAAGTTTTTGAAAGCAATAGAGCAAGTGTTCTAAGATATAGAGTACAGTTGACTCATTTGAATGTTCTTTGTGTTTAATGGATTGAAATACTTGATATATTGGTGGATTGGTGTATTAGGAACATATTAAATACTTTTTCATTCAGAGATCAAGTAGTGTAGTCTTAATTTGTTATCTATAGGAAATTGTTTAAATTTTAGGGAGTCTGTTGGTCCAGTTCTATGCAATTTTGGTTTTATGGCTCCCCCCATGAAATCCAACCATGGGAAACTCAAAATATTGGATGAATGAGTTAGGGGAGCCTCTTTATAGTGTACATATGCAAGTAGGAGGTCAGAGGAGTCAATTTTATAATTTAAAACCATGCCCTAGGCGAGCTAGGACTATCTAGTTAGGTGTATGGTAGGGGAAAAGAAGAATGCAGAGACAAGGGTGTGCATGGAAGTTCTGAACCAAGTGTGGTCTTAGATTCTTTAGGGTCTTATAGATCCCTGGTATCAATTTTAGATCTCATCTAATCCATTTGGATATATTTTTCCATCAAAGTTAGTAAACTTCTTGTGAAGAGACAAAATAGGCCTAATAGCCCTACAATTCAGGACAGAGGTGTACGTAAGGCTTGGGGACCCTAGAACTTGAAAATCCTTTAGGTCTTCAAAAAGGGTATCTAGATCCTAGATTATTTTTAGGGGTTGTTTGGAAGATTTAGAAGTAAATCTAGAAAAACCCTCTGGATAGGGCTAATTGGTCAAATAGGCCTAACATGATCATTTTGAGAGAAGCTTTGGAACTCGACAAAATTAAGATTAAAGACCTATGAAAATGGGAATGTATGGATTTAAAATAAACATAAAAGCCATGGACAAGACCCTTATAGCATTTGTGGAGTTGGCATGAAGGGTTTGGGTTTTGTATCCTTCAAGGCAAGTGTGAAGCATTGAGACAAAACTAATGGCAGTTGTCTTTCAAGGTGAAACACAGGAAGAGTGACTCTTTGAGAAGAGTTGAGAATAGTATTAGGCTCAGTTTCTTGAGACTATTGAGATCCTACAAGAAGAATTAGGATTCTAAGTGGACTAGGGCAAGCAAAGTCTTGTCTAAAGCATTGTGTGAGCACACCTTGGGGTAACTTCTAACAGAAAAGGAGAGCCTCTAGGAAAAATACAGAATTGGAGGAAAATCAGTTGGAAGGAATCACTTAATGCAGTAGGGATTTAGAAACTTGCGTAAAGAAGAAAGTTCTAGAAAATCCTATTGAAGGATTAGAATAATTGGAGACATCATCCAATTGAGAAGAAGGGCAGGCCAACCTACAGTTTTGTTTTGTGCACTATGCACTATAGAGAGAGAGAGAGAGAGAGAGAGAGAGAGAGAGAGAGAGAGAGAGAGAGAGAGAGAGAGAGAGAGAGAGAGAGAGAGATTAGATGTATTGAGAAAGATTTGAAGAGTTTCAAGCAAATGCACATAGCAGATTGTAAGCTCAGGTAGACAAATGAGAGATGTGGAAGAACATACAAGGCATAAAAATCATTTTTATTTCTACAACATGTGGGACTATTCAAGGCATGTTTTCTATTTCAAACAATGCCTCTGGAATGTCACCTCAAGCAATGAGACAATTTGATTATAGAATACGTGTGAAGGATGTTAGTTGTTTACCTATGCCAATGTGAAGTGTAGAAATAGAGGATGCACACAAGCTATTTTACTTAATGTCTCAAGAAAATACCAAAGCATAGACTAAATAACATTAAATTATTTGATAAAGTGCATCAAATGAATATACAAGCCTAAACAAAGCATGTTGAACTATTTGAACAATGTAAACCAAGTACGTTGAACTACAATGTAAATAAGATATGCTAAAGTTTTTGAACAATGTAAAGAAAAAACATTGAACTTATTTTAATAGAAACACAAGGCATGTTTATTATTTAATATAATTATGTAAAGATATTTCATTACATTCACTGCAAGGATTATAAACAAAGCATGCAAAGTACTTTTAGATCTATTCAAACATGGTGTAACACCAAAATAATAACATTAATAAAATGACAACCAAATCTATAATTTGAAAATGAAGATACATGCATAAATAAAATGTATGACAAAGACATAATATAGAAATAATACATACATACAACACATTCCAAAGATATAATATGGAAATGATACAGGGTAAAAGCACAAAGTTGTGTCATGTTTCAGGACAACTTATCAGCATAGCTAAATTTGAGTATTTCTAACTAAAATTATTTTTTGTCAAACATATGGTCTAGCTAGATTCATTCTAGCTAAGTTAGATAAGTTCTTCACCTTTTCCAATTGGAAATATCTATTAAAAGCATGTTTTATAACAATTACTAAAGAAATAAAATTATTTCGGAAAATTGATGTTTCAATAACTCTTACTCTTTTTAATGATATTTTTTTACCAATATAAAAATACCCTTTTTTAGAGCATAGAGTCAAGATTATCATCATATAATTTTTATAATATTTTAATTAGATTTAATATATTATAATTTCAAAATAATCCAAGTAGGTATTTTAACATAGAACACATGACAAAGATAAAATAATGTATATGTGAAATAGTTTTGTACAAAATGTGGCACATGCCATCTCATAAAATTTACAAAATCAACATATCTAGATACAATATAGCATACGCCATCTCAAAATGTGCCATATGACATCTCAAAATAAGAAGTTCAACTACAAATGTTTCTAGGACATCCTATTCTACTGGTGGATGATCAAAGTGAAGTCTCTTCGAACTATTATTTGGCTCTGATGGATCCTGCATTCAAACACAAAGGTGAGACCCCAAGTTAGTTACTTAATTTAAATTGTTTCTACAAACAATAAATAAAAATTTAAAATCATAGTCAACAATAATAAATAATTAAAAAAAAAAAAAATTTGAACTCTCATGTACCTCGCCTCTTTGTCTCCTCATGCGGTTAGGAGACCTAATATATGTCCTTGGTACCAAAGGGACAATGCTACTAATGTTGAATTTGACATGTATATATGTTTGTGAACATGAGATTGATCTACGACTTATACTATTTAATGTTAAATCCTTGGTATAAAATACATGTTTCAAAAATAACTGAATTAACATTAAAACTTACTTGTGTTGAAATTTTTTCAGGAAATGTCAATTGGTTCATCAGTGATAAAACCCTTGGCATGGTACCTCCCTCAAACTAGGGAAGACCTACAAAAGTCAAATAGATACTTCATACAATCATGACTTGATCATATTAACTATATACTTGATAGTAAAATACACACAAATAAATTTAGAAATATACGTACTATGGGGCTATCACTGCGAATTGAGATGCATGTGACTCTATCATGGTGAACCAGTCTCACGACATCATTAGACACCACCCTCTGTAAAATAAAACATGTAATTAAAAATGAGTACACACAAGTGAAAAGTATACATGTATGCATAAACAATCTAATATACTTATTACCTTCCCCTTGTCAACACCAGACGCTTGAACCCCCTCACATTTCCCCCCAGTGGCAACTAGTGAAACCTGCATTAGTATGTAATAAGATGATCATAAAAATTAGAAAACACATGTATATACTATTATAATAAAAGGAAACCAATGATTACATTGAAATATATGTACCGTGGAAGTGTCAAGGCCAAATGAAATGGCCGAAAGCATGGACCCCTCCACCTGTACCATCTCCTCCTCTGTCATCAACTGTACATAAATGAAACACATAAAAAAACATAAGTGGGAAATCATTATAATAAAATTCTATTAAAAATACTACTTTTAAAAGTAAATACAATGTAACAAGTTAATTGTTTACTCTTACCATAACACTAGGATTCCATGGCTCTGTATTCCCTTGATGCACATCTCCATGGGGTGCTTTAGTGCCTGTAGTGTGATGTGTAGTATCGTCCACCTCGAAGATGTAGTTATATGCATCACTATCATTTATGGGACCCAAGCGCATATTCTTGCACATAACGCAAGTATGGGGCACACAAACATGTGAGCTCATGGAGGATGTGGAAGGGATAGAAGCATCAGCATGAGGAGGAAACAATGTCACACTCTACCTAACCAGTAGATCACTCAAGCTATGAATGGATTGAATAGTCTGTGAGCCGATCTCAACAATAATGTCATGATGTTGCACTGTAGGAGGTGATGAGATATCGGGAGGGGGGACATATGTGTAGGATTTCACCCATTGTGCCCCCGGCCTATCCTAGGGAGCACCTAAGCCTACGACCTTGTTCTGTTTCATGCTCTAATAATTTACCTTGTGACCGAGCACAAATTTAGCATACAATTTTCTTATGAAATAGAATGGGACATCCAAATTTATGTGGGGTGGTCTATCAAAAACCATCCACCAATGATCCCAAAATTTGTCACATATTGCATCATTTGTGCACCATTTAATTGACAACTTGGTTTTTTTAGGGTCCACTTTTAAACCGGTTTTAGGATCAAAAAAAATGTTACATATTTGATGTTTTTTTATATTTAGATCCATAACTTGATCATAGTCAAGCCCATCATCAAACTGGGCGTGCATGGATTCACACCAAAGAAGTGCAACATTGTGTTGCTCTGTGAGTTTCTCCATGCTTTCAATAATGGAGTTCAACGTGGAAAATTTGGGGCGTAATGTGGGATATTCGCATATGTGTTCTGATATCATCTAAGTTGATTTATATTGTCTCCTATGAGATCCTATAATGGTTGAGGGTTTGAAACTGCTTGGTCTTCTGAAGGTGGGGGATTATGTGGAGGTGGTTCTGGATTGTTCGCAGACTCATTGGGATGGTTTTCTAATTGATTTGAATTCATGTCTGATTCAAAAACAATATAGAATAAAGAATATCAATTTCAACACCTATTTTTATCATTTCAACTCTAGTTTTTAATCAATTTTTAAAAAACAATAAACAATATCATTTCAACCCTAGTTTTTTTTTTAAAAACTACAAATTTGAATTCAAAAACCAAAAACAAAAATGAAACTAATAAATTTAACTTACCTCTTTACTGTAGCAAATCGGATATAGGATCCCTAACGGATATACGATATGCTTGGATTCGCTGCTTCAACATTTTCACAATGAAAATGTTGAACACAACCGCGGGCAACAATATAATGTCACTGATGAATATCAGATATATGATATTATTGGATATATCAGATATCTGATATTATCAAATATTTGATAATGCTTTAGCTTTGGCTTTTGGCTTGGCTAGGTATACTAACACCTAGGCCTACTAAAAAGTCATCAAACTTTTGGGTGCGCTTTTGGATGAGTGAAAATCTCATATATATGCAAAGATTAGGATTAGGGTTAGGGTTAGGTTTGTTATTAGGGTTAGGATTTAGGGTTGTGGTTTAGTATTTAGGATTAGTATTATGGGTAAGTTTAGGGTTCATATCATGGTTAGAATTAAACCTAAATAGAAACACATAATAGAACATTCATCTATTATAACAATAATGATTTTCATATTTATAATAATATAAATAATATTTTTTTCCTTGGTTGGATGTAGTGGCTATAGTAAAAATTAATATATGATTTAATGTTTTCACTTTTAAGGTTTATTATCAATATAAATAATCATAAATTGAAATTGTTTGCATACTTATATCTTATTTATAATAGCTAAATGGAAAAGAAAGTTTACAACTAATAGTAACATCTTAGCGAACAAAAATTTTCATTTCATTTAATTTAATATTTTAAAGAGAATGATTTCTATGAGACTAATGTGCTTACTGTAGCATTGAGGAACTTTTGACATTAATATAATAATTTTCTAAATATGCTTTCATTAACATGTGCGATAAAATATTGTAGTCATGCATGCTCATAATAAGAAAACAATAATTATAGTTTTATGGATTTAGGTTGCCTTGTCTTCTTATCTGCATAAATAGGTCCACATTTCAATTTTACAATTGATATAGTTGTTCTTTGAGTAGTACAAGTGCATGTATTTTGTAGTGACTTACTAGAAGGATGGGAAGGACTTGTTTTGAAAGGAGACTTTGAATATTTCATCACCTCGATTGAATTATATATAATGATATAGAAGGATTAATGAATTTAATTGACTAAAGTGGATATATTATAGAGATAGTGCTAAAAACACTAGCCATACCCGTTGTTAATAACTATTATTATCATATGAACCTACATAAGGGATTCATATATGTTATATATGAGAGGCATAGCTTTCTTTATTTTATACCTTTTATCTTTTGTAGGAGGCTAAATCCTTTGTGCTCTCTACTTTTATTTTCCTTTTCCCATTTTATCTTTAAAATAATGCAACCATCTAATAGAATATTTCCTACCTTTTAATTTATGACCTTTACTTCATGTTTTTTTAATTTATTGTCCAATTGATCAATAAAAGAGGTATAATATCTACATTTCTCTACAATAAAAGAAAAGGTTAGGCTTCCACAACCTTCCTTTTTAGGAAACAAAGATATGTGCACCCAAAATAAAATTACTTTCCCCATTTTATTTTACTATAAGGATGTGATAGGATTTCATTAGAGATATAAAAATGTGTGTGTGTGTGTGTGTGTGTGTGTGAACTTTTTATCCTCTTCACATCATAGTTAGTACTATAGTTGGGGTTATGGTTTTCATAAGGGTTATGGATAGGGGTTATGGTAAATATTATAGTTAGAGTGAGGATTTACATTATGGTAAGTATTATGTGTTTTCTACATCAGTAAAACATGAGTGCATTACAGAGATATTTTGTTGATTTTTTCTGATGAAAAAACTTAGCGTGTTTTCTACATTAGAAAGACATAAGTGCGTCGATGAGAAATTTTCTTGTCAATTCACCATGTTTTTTTTGTTTACATTGAAAAAAATGATGTATTTTCCACATTAGCATAACATAAGTGCATCGATGAAATATTATTTTAAGTTTTTGTGATGAAAAACTTGAGGTGTTTTCCACATTTCCAAGACATAAGTGCATCACTGAGAAATTTTCTTAAGTATTTCCGACATGTGTTTGTCGTTTCCATCAGAAAACATGGTGTTTTACATATTAGAAAGACATGAGTGCATCACAAGATGCCCTTCAATACTTCACTTAAACATGAGGATCATGGGGTACTCTCAAATACTTGAGAGAGAGAGAGAGAGAGGGGGGGGGGAAAGAAATACCCTCAACCTTATGTACCCTAAATCCTATGTAGAGAGGGATATGGAGAGATAGAGGTAATGGGAGAGAAAAGAGGATGAGAGAAGAAAGGTGGAGGGATCCAGGGAGGGAGAGAACTAGAGAGAGGGAAGATAGAGAGGTGAGAATCCTAGAGGGAGAGAGACACATGAGAGACCTAGATGGCGAAAGAGAGAGGCAAGATATATGTAGCAGAACAATAAGAGATGGATAATGAGATAAGGTTAGAGAGGTGGATGTTTCATCCCAAAATATAATTATATAATGCATATAGGTGAATCACATATTTTATCTTTGTATATTGTATTATTTTCATTATGATAAAGCATAGGATCAAATCATCGGGCATATTTGGAAATGGAAAAAAATCTACAAATAAGAGGGTATAAGATCTTACCAATTTTATGAAAGAGAGAATTTTTATAAGGATACATGAAATGAATAGAAAAATAAACATTTTGCCAACTATGAAATATTATTTTCATTATGATAAAGCATAGGATCAAATCATCAGGCATATTTGGAAATGGAAAAAAATCTACAAATAAGAGGGTATAAGATCTTACCAATTTTATGAAAGAGAGAATTTTTATAAGGATACATGAAATGAATAGAAAAATAAACATTTTGCCAACTATGAAATAAGCTTGTGTAGGTTTCAAAATATGTAGTTCAACCTAAAACTTGTGTAGTTCAACCTAAAACTTCATATCTAAAATATAATCATGTTGAGGTGTACATGCCTCTTTTACCTAAAAATGTGTGTTTTGATATTCAATATTTTCACACACACACACATTGTGAATATGTTACTTATAAGTGCACAATGGTATCATTGTAACAAACTAATACTAGAAATCATACAAAATTTAGATCGATTACATTGTGACATATTGAGAGTCTTTCAAAGTGAGTGACAAAGTTTTAAATCTCATTCCTATGTAAAGACAACCTACTAAGAAATCGGCTAACCTAGTAATAAAATGAACTAAAATGGTGAGAAAGATTGATTGTGCCCTTGGTATCCTTGGTTGTTTGGCACAACAGTGGTTCATGACATGGCTTAACCACCTTATGTGTCTTATATATGTCTAGTCATTGTATCAAACATTAATAGGTTGATATTTTGGTGCAACGACATCCACTAGTGATAATATAAGATACTACTATGATATAGTTAAATAACAAGTACATTAAAATGCTTAAATGCCCATCCTTGGAAGGATGGGTGCCATATATATATGTTTATAATCTAAAATTTTATCAATTTTTATTCATAATAAAAGAACTTGACACCGGCCATAAATATGATTTCTCATGAGTTTTGTACTTAATTTGCAATATTATAGTTGTTTATGCATTTGAAAGGTATTTTAAAGGCATTTGAAATATATAGAGATCAATTAAAATTTTGATGGAATAATCCAAGGAAATGAGTATGTTCTTCAATCCCATATGATGTATCACAATATTGGTTTCCTTTGAATAACTACCTTTCTTACAAAACAAAATTGAGTTCTATTAAGAAAATTTAAAAAAAAAAGAATGATTTGAGGTTGAATGCTACTAAAACTAAAATTCATGATACTTTTAGAATAAGTAATTGAAATAGTAAAAAACATATAATTTACTTTGATTTTAAAACTTACATCTAAAATCCAAAATCATGATTTTCAATTACATATGTGACTTGCCTTTTAATATTCTCCCATAATCAACCTTTACAAATAGTTCATTCTCAGATCTTAAGATTTTGTCTCATATAGCTTAATGAAAAACCTTAACATCACTTGAAATTATTTGATCTAATCCAATCGTTATTGGTACCAATAAAGTTGCACAATTGATCTAATTACAATAAAGTTGAACAAATGATCTAGTTACTAAATTTTCCTTATCAAAAAATGAGTGGCTTTTAATTATCAAAATCCAATGAAAAATAATTTGCTTTTTCTCCAAATAGATTATGGAAGTCCAATCCTTATTAGTACTTTTTGTTAGGCATATTATCGTTAGGCATATACTATTGCAATGAGTTTTTGCTAATGAGTGATTAAAAATTCTTATTTCTACCAATCATTATCAATTATTTTTAAACTTTATTATACAATTAATACTTTCTATAGTAGAGATGCATATTTCTTACATTTATAAATTAAGAAAATTAATTTAGAGCTATTTCATTGGCTAAAAAACTTGGGGTCTTATATACACAAATTTCCCGCAAGAACTATGTCTTTCCAAATTTTCAGGAAATTTTTGAGGCACATTACCCAACATTTATGCATAATGTGTTAAAAAAAATTATTTTTTAAAAAACACTTTTGTGATGAATGTTTACTTCATCCTATTTACTATTTTAAATTAAAATTTTAGATTATGAAATTTTTGGATTAAACTGTATTTTTCCATTTAAGAAATATTATATTTATAACTATTACACATTCAAAAATATTTACTATAATTAAAATATATATATTATTAAAATAAAATTAAGATTATTATTACTAGCAGGGGGATCCCCTTTCCCCCTTCATACTCATCCTAATGGTTGAGGGGCTTAGTAGATCTATAGGTTATGCTAGACAGGTTGGGATTTGTAAAGGTGTCTCCTTGAATGATGGCAATGAATCCTATACACATAATTTTTTTGCGGATGATACTCTTCTATTCAGAGAAGCCACCATCATGGAAGCTCGAGTTAACAAACAAATCATTGATGATTATTCCATGGCATCTGGGCAATTAATTAATCCAAAAAAATTGAAAATTTCTTCTTAAATGTTACCCCTTTAGTTCAAAAAAGTCTTTCTAAATTTTGGGGCTTCTCTTTGGGGGAGTTTCCTTGCCGATATCTTGGAGTCCCCTTCTATTATGGCCAGAAAAATATTATTTATGGGATAAGATTATTTCTGCAATTTCACTATGGATTCTTTGATGGAAGCATAAATGGTTGACCGTATCTAGCAAGTTACTGATGATTAAATCTACCTTAAATTCCATCCCAATTTATCTTATGTCAGTCCTAAAGATGCCCAAGCATTCAATTGAAGAATGCCAGTCCATATTAAGGGACTTTCTTTGGGATGACAATGTAATTGAAAAGAAAAAGTTACCCCTTCTTTCTTGGAGTAAGGTCTCCACTCCTAAATCCATCCAGGTCATTGGAGTTAGGGATCTACATTTACAGAATAAAGCATTGGGTGCTAAATTGCTTTGGAAATTATAGCAATACCCGAATTCTAAATGGGCCAGATTAATGAGATCAAAGTACCTTGACTCTGATGAAAGGGAAAGAATCCTTATAGTTTTAGTTTTACCTCGGGTGTCTGACATGGGGAATTTCATGGTTTCTTGTCGAGAGCTCATCCTTCCCTCCCTCTCTTTGTTAATACATGGTGGGTCAAAAGCGTGGTTCTGGGAGGACTCGTGGAATAGGCACACACCTTTATATAAAATCTAGGAGTGGCACTCCTTAGATGCTCATCTTAAACAGATTTAGGGTGACTAGGTTTGTCATTATTTAGATATTCAGGATGGTCTTGCAGTTTGGAAAGATCTTTTTGTCCTAAATGATTTTTCAAATTTGGCATCATAACTTCATAAAGAACTTAGCTCTAGACCTAGTTTATTCTCTCCTCTTGAGGATGAAATTATTTGGTTAGGTTCCCCTTCTGGCCAATACACGTTTAAGGTTGGTTATGATTTAAATTTTCATCTTCAATATTCTGACTCTTGGCATGTTAGACTTTTTTTGGGATCTGCATGTCTTCCTAAGGTGGGGGCCTTTGCCTAGTTGGCCATCCAAGATAGGGTCCTCACTAGGGCCAGGCTTGATAGATTGGTGATTACCATTGTTTTTTCCTGTACTTAATGTGGATACTTTATGGAAACTTCTGATCATTTATTCCTTCACTGCCCCTTTGCTCTTGATTGTTGGTATTGGCTTATTCACAAGCTGGGGTGGTGTACAACTATTGGTCCTAATCTTTGTGATCACTTCAAAGCCTGACCTTTTTTGCACAAATCTTCCACATTTGCATGTCTCTGGGAGGTGAGCCCCTCTATATTCATCTGGAATATTTGTCTTGAGAGAAATGAAAGAGTATTTAGAGGAAAATCCACTTCATGGATTGAGGCCATTGGAAAAATAGAAAAGTCTATATCTGAAGTGATGCAAGTACATATCAGGTTAAATTTATCAAGAGAAATAAGAATTTTACTAAGTGGGATTTTTTTTACTCATGAAAATTGGCCTCTTCTTCAGTCCCTTCTGCCTCATGGATGTTGAGCTTCTTGCTCATCTTCGTCCTCCCGCCTTAATGCTACTTGGTCTACTCCTCCTTCTAGTTTTGTGAAACTGAATTATGATGGTGCCTCTAAGGGAAATCCAGGCATTTCAAGAGCAGGGATTATTTTTAGAAATTCTGAGGGGAACATTATTAGAGTAGCTTGCAAAAAGATTCCCTCAGACTCCAACAATATAGCAAAGATGGAAGCTCTTCTCTTTGGTCTTTCTATTGCTATCTCCATGAAGATATCTAAGATCATAATTGAGGGGGACTCAATGGTGACCTATAATATAATCACCACTAGAAAGACTTCCTCATGGAAACTAAGACATAGAATGGATTTGGTCCTCAAAATATTAACATCTTTTCAATCCTTTGAGCTTAAATATTGTTTCAGAGAGGCAAATTTGGTTGTTGATTTTCTGGCAAAAAGGTGATTGATGACTCATTCTCACTTCAGGAAGTGGATATGAATTCTTTGTCACATTTGGTATAATCCTGATATTGGTACTTTAGACTAACTTACCATGTTGATTTATAATATTTTTTAACTATTCTTGTATGTTTCAGATTATATTCCTACTTCATGGATTTCAATTTTTTTATATCAGTGGTACTAATATGGATTTTAGCCAAAGGTAGAGTTTCTCTTTATGCAGGTGTGCCACTTTGGGTGTGTAATGCCCTTTAGATTCTTGCACTATGTATGGAGGATCAACTATTTACATTCAGTAGGTGGATATTTTTCGGTAACATTGTGGGGCAATAATTGGTTTGGTTTTAACTTTGAATTCTTTCGTGGCCCATGTGACCTATTTTGTATGTTTTGGAGCAAGACCGAAGGTTTTCTTTGTCTAGTTCTTTCCTACTGGTGCTCTTTGAACCAGGTTTGTGGAAAATAATAATAAAAAAACAATTTGTGGTATATTTACCACTTTTACCAAAAAAAAATTAGATTATTATTATATTTTATAAAATAATTACTAACAAAATTCTGATTTTGTTATATTTTACAAAATAATTTAATTAACATAAGAAAATTAATTATAAATAAAATTAAGATTAGTATTTAAATTATTTATAATTTATAATCAATAATTATAATTTAAAATGATATTTCTAACTGTTATGATTATAATTATTAAAAATATATTATTATAATTATATAAATTTATAATTAATTAAAATATATTTAATTAAAATTAGGATTATGGTTAAAAAGAAACACTTAAAGATATTTAAGATTATAATTAGGTTAGGATTGTTAAAATTTTAATTATCATTACAATTAACTTACCAATATAATTTTACATAATAATTTATTTATTACAACTATTACAATTAAATTTACATACAAAATTAAAACTCTAATTATCTACATAATTAAAGGCAAGTACTAAGTCATGCTTATATCAATACTTAAATGTAAACCTAAATATAGTCCTCACTCTAGATCAACTAAAAATAATAGCTTACATAATAATATATTTCCTCCTCTTTTATAGATTTTTAATATAGAGATAAATAAACAAAAATAGTATTTTTTTATCTTCAAAATACTTATGATGTGTATTAACAATTCAATATTAATTTGTTAAGACAAAAATAATTAAATTAAAGGCTTTAATATTGATGGTTGTTGCCTTTCTTAGTATATGCAAAACCAACTCAATTCTATAAAGAGTACCTCATTTTTTTGTAAAGGTAAATTTAATTTGATTTTCAAACTTAATTAATCTTATTTTCAAATTGTAAGTTAAATTTAATCTGAATGTAAACATATGTAAATACTAAAAAATCACACCAAACCATGTAATTACCTCTCACAAACCAAACTTAATATGAAATTAATTTGATAATGAAAACATATGTGAGTGACTATATGTCCTCCAACCTTTTTTATGAGTAGCATATTTTAATTATCTTATAATGAAAAGACCTATTCATCAAAATTTAGTTCCAAAATACAAACTTTATGATATTATTAGGATAATGTAGTAGAGTTGAATTTTGTGTTCTTCAAAAGTAAAATTCAGTAATCTATCTCATTAGGAAAGAGTTATGATGATAGGAAATTGTGATTAAAGGAGTTGTTCTTGAAAGCATCTAAAAAGAATTTGGAGGATTAAAAATTATAATCAATACAATTAACTTCATGTACCTTTGAAAATTAAAATTTAACAAATTGTCCTGTAAGAAAATTATTTTGTGTAAAAAGATTCTTGATGAACAAAATTTACAATTCAAAGTTTAACAAATTATTTTGTACAGAAATTACTTTTGTATGGAAAGAGTCCTCATTACTAAAATTATAATAAATGGTGTTGAACTTTATATGTTGTAAAAAAAAATATAAGTGAAAAATTATCTTACATGAAAAGAATTATGTTCTAGTTCTTAGCTCCTAAAGAATAGAATTCTTCAAACTAAACATAAGATGTATATATAAACATATATATCATTGACAAAGTAATCAATTACATGAAATGTATATATAAACCATAAATAAACAAGATGAATACATAGAAAGAAACTATCTTAAAACTAACACTAAAATAATTAAAAAATACTCTTTAAAATTAATGATCTTTAATTATTAAGCCAAGTTGCTCATGTATATCACATCTAATTTCCTAATTTTCTTGAGTATTGTCACTACTTTTTCCATGCGAGGTGCCAAATTTCTAGATTAATTTACAATTTTGGAGACCCTTTCCCTCACAATCCCAAAATTCGTAGACATAATACAACATAATTTTTTATTTGAAAAGTTTTTCAGCTCATAAATTTGAACATTTCAACACTATCAATCTGGAAAAAAAAATCTAACATTGAAGATAAGATAAGATAAGATAAATTTATTAATGTCCAACAAGAGACCAACAAGGGTCTAAGGGACTGGAAAGGTACAACAAAAGGAACAACAAACCAACAGACCACCAAATAGTGGCCGAGAAAACAACCAAGAGCGAAAAAAGAAAGAAGAGAACAAGAAACAATAGGCAAGAAGAACAAACACAAGAGAAGGAATAAGGATCATTTTCAGGCAGAAAGAAATCCAACACTGAAGGATAATGATCCAGATGAGAAGGAACCCTGGGTCGTCGTTGTGAGCTGCTAGAGATGTGTCGCTGACAGGTAAAGGTGTTGCGGGGTTTCACAGATCTAGAGTGATCAGTGATGGAGGCAATGTGAGGCCGCTTCACCCCCCGTAAAGGAGACAAGGGTGAGAAGAAGGTCTTAATGAGATGATTGGATATCTGTCTCTAGGGTAAAAGAAGTTGTAGATTATGTTCACAGAGTTGTACAGTCTCACGGAGATAAAGTGTCAGGCATCTCTGATTGGTGTAGCTGAAGAAAGCAGTCAAGGAACTGCACCCTCTGAATAAGCAATAGAATCTCCCTCTGATATCATAGTAAGTAGGACAATAGAAGATGAAGTGTGTCTCAGTCTCAATCTCAGCTAGGATGCATAACCTACAAATTTGATCATCTCTGTCAATGTGATGGTCTATCTGGGCCCAAAGGCAGTGAGATCCAACCCTGAAAGATCCCAATGTGATGTAAAGGGTTTGACACCAACGCTGAGATAAGTATCTAGGACAAACAATAATCTCATCTCAAATGTCTAGAAAGTGCTCAGCATAAAAATCCATCCTTAGGCGCAGACCACCACACAGGCTGATCCAGGTCGTGGTGATATACTGCCTATATATGTCAAGTCTGACATGTCTGTTCAACTCCTATCTGGAAGGGAGGAGGTGAGTCGAAGCATCAAGCGAGAACTTATAGGGGGGAGGTGATCAATGTCAATCCCGATGGAACCTAAAAGGAATGAGGCCTAGTCATACCAACAACGGGCTCTAGGGGAGGGATCTGACTTGGCAAGTGCCACTGAAGAGTAATAGGCTAGGTAGGAGTATCTGTTGTGACCATCAATGGAGTCCGCAAAATAGCGAAGGCGGTGAATAAACCAAACCAGATCAAAGATGGCCCCCAATCTAAAGGGATGAGCCCTGAACTCAGCCAGAATGATGCTATGAGAGGTCGACTGATGACATCTGATTATACACCGGAGGAAGATAGTTTGAACATGCTCAATAGAGGCCCAATCAGAATCCAGAAGGGACGACCCACAAACAATAGAGCCATAAAGTACCGTAGGTCTCACCAAGGAATCCAAGAGGGACAACTTGGATGCAGTGTCCTAAAAATGATGTCTGAAACATTGTCTCTCCAACATGGCAAGGGAACCCATCCCTTTATTGATCCTCGACAGAATGGCGGGTCTCAGGGTGAAGCGAGGGTCAGAGAACTTGACCCCAAGGTAGGTGTATGAAGAAGTAATCTCAATCTCTAGTCCCTGATAGTAGAAATGAAGATGTGAGGTCTTCATGCAGTTGAAGATTATCACCTGGGTCTTACCGAGATTCACCACCAGCTGTCTCAAATCACAAAAAGAAGAGGAACTATCAAATTTATGCAAGTGACATTAAACTAATATGACATGATTTCATATATTCTATCAAATAATTCTACAAAATACTTTTAGAATCAAACAAAATTCTTTAAAAATGGTTTGCAAGCATTTATTCAATCTTTAAATGTTTAAATTTAAACTTATACCTTTCAAAAATAAAAGTTTGTTAAGGTTTTTACAATTAACATTTTGAACAAACTTTAGAAAAGCTACTATCATCGCTGACAACCCATGTGTGCAAGGAGTGTGTGCATTCAACTTGGTGAGCAATGTGTCTGGTTTGTCTTCAATCTTTTTCAGTCATTCGCAAACCTATCTATCCCTTTTCTATGCACATATATGTGCATATTTTTTAGCCTCCAAGTGCTTTGATTCCCTCTACATCAAAATTCAAATTTGTCTACTTTTCTATCATAAAAGAATAAATTGTTTTGTCTAAGATTAGCTACTGCCTTTATTTGCAAGGCCTATAAAGTTTTCATACTTTAAAAGCATTTTGAAGTGGATCAAAAATTGAATGATGACTATTTAATAGGTTTTCAATATTATAACAAGTGCCACGTAGTGACCTGTATTTTCTATAATTAATTATAAATATAATTATATATGTAAATTTAATTATAATTTTATTATAAATATTATGTATATTTTAATTAATAGTTAATTAATATATATTTAATTAATATTTATTTAATTAATATGGATATCTGTGTTGATTCAGTGATACTCTGGCTGTGAGGTTGGGCCTCTCTCTTTTGTATTAAAAATTAAATAAGAAACTTTGTATAAAATCTTAAGAATAATATTTATTAAGTTATGTTTATATATATGTTTTAGTTTCATTTCTATAGTTATATTTGTAAAAATTTTAAATATAGGTATAAATTTTAAATGTAAGGTGAAATTTAAATAATATATAAAGGTCAAAATTATATAATATTGTGATATAGTATTTTATACTATACATATTATACAATAATATATATTATATATTAGAAATTATAATAATTATTTATAATATATATGTTGAAAATATAATACAGTAAATATTTTAGAACATATAATAGTTATATATATTATAATATTGTTAAATATATTGAAGTTGAATTTTGTAATGAAATTAACATGTTTATTGTAATATAATATGAAATATAGTATCTCATAAAAACTATAATATATAGTGAATTAAAATAATAATTTCAAAATAAATTAAATGATGTGTGATTAAAAACAATGGTTAAAATAAAATCAACACAAAAATAATCTGCAACTATCCAAAAAAAGGGCTCCTATAACACAAAACTAATTCAACCAATCATATTTAAGATAAGTAATTTATAGAATCTAGAAAATGAATAAATAAATAAATATCTAAACTTTAGAATTATTCAAATGAGTAAAACATAGTGACTTATGATTGGTTGATTGGTGCAAAACTAATTAACTAGTTGTGCATAACTGAATACAATAGTATATTGCCTAGGGCAAATACAATAATGCTCTAAGAAAAGTGGTGTCTTCTTTATAAACTCGTGAGATTCCTCTTTGAAAAAGATATTTTAAATGTTTGAAAATTATTAATACTTATTAATATATACGAGTTATCATATACAAATACTACTCTTACTAACTTTAAAGAGCAGTTTTGTTTTTTATTTAATTATATATTGATGTAATAAAATAATAATTTATTATTATTTTATTTAAATTATTATTTTATCGCTTTTTTATTTTGATATATTTTTATTTTGCATTTATTTTAATTTATTCTATTTTGATTTTTAAATAAGATTTATATTTAAATTATTTATAATTTTATAGAATTATAAATTATAACTAAAGGTTATTAAAATTAATATAATTTATAATTATTTGCCTTAATAAAATTTTAAATATTGTAGAAGAATTAGATTGGAATTTGAGTTTTTATTATTTTTATTTAGGAAAAAGTGTTTGTTCTTGTTACTTATGGTTCATTCAATTTTGCTAATAAAAAATCTACAATAAAATCATTTAGTGGGCCAGTAGCACTCCATAGGTAGTAGTTGGAAAAAAGGCTAGTAATTGGATCAATTGTGCAACTTTATTGATAACAATAGTGCATGATTATTAAGGAATTTATGCATAAGTATTGAATCATTTGTACATATTTTTGTTGTCAAAATGAAGGGTTAATAGGGAAAAAGTGAATATGTATGGAAGGACACTTTGAAGCGACCATGTTTTGACTCTTGTGTGCATAAATAATGTTATTCAACTGATGGAGATGATGATGAAGACCAAGATCAGAGGTATACAAGATTGTAGAAAGAACTAGATCAGTTGTTATTTTGTGATTGATGTCAAGCAATTGATTTTTGGTTCATATTGAATTGCTATATCTTTCAGAGTTGATTTAATTGGGCAAGTTAATAAAGATCTGACAATGATAAGTTCAACTTGAGATAATTATTTTCTAGTTTATCGATTCAGTAAAGCAAATTGGGCAAGTCTTTAAGACTAAATAATTAAGCTACCGAGCATAAAGAAGTTTGTCAGTAAAGGGTTATGTAAGTCGGTCAAGACATCGAGACATTGAGGCACCAAGAAGCACCAAGCAGTGCATGTTAGTCACCGAACTGAGAGTTAGTTACCGAGCGAGAACATATGTTAGAAACAAGGATAAGAATGCATTTAATGCAATGAAACAGTGATCTGGAAGATTTTAAGGATGAGGAAGAAGTTAGTTACAAGATCTATGCACGAGAAAATTCAAGGAAAATGTCTACAATATAGATTAAGTGGCAAAAGTGAAGTTTTTATTTTCAAGAAAAGTGCAAGTTTTGAGGTGATACAGAAGTGGTTAATCGAGTTTCAAGTTCATTGAATTAGTTCAAAAATTTGATCTCTAATGGCTAAGCGTGATTGAAGGAAAACCTAATCAAGGAGATTAAGAGGCAAAAATAGAGTCTATTTAAAGGATGAATTTGAAAGAAAGAGAGGCTAGCAAGATGAAGAGTTGAAGAGTTGAAGTGCTACTGAGTGAAGTAGTGAAGAGCAAAGAAGTGAAAATATGAGTCTAAAGAAGAGATTGATGAAGTGTTGATGTCAGTAGTCAGAGAGCGGATAAGGGATAATATCAAGAAAGAGGTAGTTGCATTTTAATAGATCATTTTATACACTGTTGCTTATTTTCATTTGATATATATTGTTTATGGAAGTTATTGTTTGAGTTATTGAAGTTATTTGGTTATTCAGTTCTTGTTGTTCTTTATCCTACCGAATTGAATCAGAGTTAAGATTTTAAAGTTTAAAGTATCATAGTTTTCTGATTCAACCCCCCCCCCAGTAATCCAACAAATAAGGATTCATCTTACTAGCCAAATGCTAGAAAAATAACTATAAGGAATTAAGTGCATAAGAAAATAATTTAAAAGGTTTATTAAAATCCATGTACTCTTTAGGAGCTTAGGTTATCTAAAGTTAGCTATAATGGCTATTGGTACCCGTGTACTTTATAATAAAATAAATTTCAAACTTGAAGTCTAAAGTGAAAGTTATAAAATGAGAGAGAAACTACATTTTGATTAGTCATGTTTCATGCCAACAATCCAAGTTCCTTGGGGAGTTATGCTTGGGGTAACATGTCATTTGATTACAGGTATGATAACACATCTTTAAGACCTCTTTAGACATCTCTCTCTCTCTCTCTCTCTCTCTCTCTCTCTCTCTCTCTCTCTCTCTCTATTACAAACGTAACATGAGCTCATTAGTGATGTGAACTAATTATCTTCTCGACTTGGACATTTAGTTTTAGTCATGTTTGGATCCCTATAAGTGGATGCATACTTGGTTTGAAGCTCCTACTTCTCCATTGAGACCTTTGTTGCACAATTTATTTTCTAAATGGCCTACTAAATGATGTCATCTAAGACACAAATGTATGCAAAAATAGACCAAAATGTTTCCTAATTGACCTTCTAGATCACTTAGCTTACCCATTACACCCCCAAGGTACAATAGCTAATTTTATTTTAAATCAAAGTCACGAAATAGATAATGTTTGTGTTCAAGCCTAACTTGTCTATTCCTTTTTTTGTTAGCAGTTTTATGTGGTTGATGGAACGGTGTACACGTGGACCTGCCTGGAGCGTGAAACACGAAAGTGGTGTATCGTCAAACCACGAAGCAAACCTGGTATCGCTTTGAAGAGCTTTAGAAAAATAACTCCAAAATGACGGTTGTCCAGGCCTAAGGACTTCAATACTCTCTCAACCGTGCAAGACTTTAGTAGACTGCCAAAATTTCTTTGGGACGACTTTAAAAGATTGGGCGGACGTGTCTGTCATGCAACTCTCTCTCTTTACTATTTTTGTGGTCTCCATTTCTCTTTATATTTTCTCTACCGTGCAAGACTAAAATAGATTCGCGTGCCAACTACAGAGAAAATATGTCGGCCACTTTGCAAATGAAATGCACCCGAAACCCTCTCAATCTATTTTAGTACGATAGCTTACAAATCACCCAAATCAGATATTTTCCATAATGTGTTTACTACGCTATTATTTTATTTTGCATGCTACGACAACACACTTTGGAGAATACGTTAAAATTGACTGGTCGTGTCTGCGACGCAATACATTAGAATTAAATTTAATGGCTTCGGGGAAGTAATGATTCTCTCTCGCGGGAGTTTCCGCCTTAAATTTATCTTGTATTTTAAAATGAGAGGGACAAAATTAGTTTAAAAAATCGTCAAATTCGTTTGAAAGCGAATACTCATCAGATTCTCATTACAATTATATATTTTTAATTCTTAATTTTGTAAAGTGAATTTAAATTTGAATTGTTTCTTTTAAGATTTTTATTTTTCTAATAAAAATAGTGAATAATAAAGTAAATATTTATTATTTTTAGTTTAAGTAATATATTGAATTGTGATTGGTCGTTTGAATGATGTAACGACTTTAAAATCTATCTAATTCATTTATTAATTTAAAGGCAAAATATTATGACTAGTAATTATTTATAGCTTCTTATTAGTAATTATGTTATGTATGAACTTTGAAATTATTAAGTTGATTGATAACGTCAAAATTGTTAATTAAAATATTTTATAGACATTTTACAAAGAATGAAGCTTAGTACACTATCTAGAAAATTGTGTAGAGTTAGTCCATTTGTTTAGCATTTGAAAATAAGACAACACTAATTAAAATAGGACAACCGTGATGAAATATATGACATAAGCAACCAAGCTCAATGGTTACTAGGCCTTCTGAGTATCAACAACCTTAGCATGTTACTGATAGGTTCATTTTCCTTTCCCTTTTTCAATTTTGGGGTATGTAGTTAAGGGTCTTGTCATTAGTGTTAGCTTTCGAGATTGATTGTTGTTTCTATGAAATAAGCATTTCTTTTGGATTTGTTCAAGGAGCTTTTGTAGAACCATTGAATTCTTCAAGGAGATTTTGCTAGAGATGGAACGAGGTATCAAGTTGTAACATCACAATTATATCATTAGACTCATTTATTTTAAGAAATAACAAATTTCTGAGCCAAGCTAGATTTGATATGGTCTTATAATATGGTTTTTTACAACTGAGAATGTTTTATTTGTTTCTTTCGCTCCTTTGGGTTGGTTTGCATGTAGTAAGCCTTTATAGTCCATCAAGTTAAGTTGTGTTTCAATGAACGTATAATTTTTAGATATTTGTGGGCTCTAGCATTGAACTCTAGATTTCTATTTTCATGTAGACATAATTACTACAAAATGACTAATATAAATAGGGAAGCAATTATCTTCCCAATAAAAAGCCTACAAATCAATTACTTGCATCCATCTATACTTTCATTGAAAGTGTTATTAATAAAAAACACCACAAAGGTCAAATTATCCAACTTTGTGTGTGTGTGTGTGTGTGGACAATATGTACTTAATATACAACAACTGAGATTATTACAAAATAAGTGAAGTCTTGGATATGCAAGAAATTATCCAAGTAGTGGACTATAAGTATGCACGTGCCTAATGAAACCTTTATTCCTAATGACCTTTCATTGAAAGATCTATCTAGAATAGTTTAGATACAAAAGTCACAAAAGTCAAATCTTCTCTCTCTCTCTCTCTCTCTCTCTCTCTCTCTCTCTGAGATAAATTATACAATCTCTATCCCCTCTCTCCCCCTCCCCATCTTCCCCTTCCTCTTTCTCTCCCTCTCCCTCACTACACACTAAAATGCACTTAATATACAACAACCACGATCATCACAAAAGTGTATTGAAACCCTAATCATAGTTAGCTTAAAATTGTGAGGCATGTTGAAAAAAATCCGCATAATAAGAAACCATTTTAAAAGCATACCATATCAATGGACATAGGATCTTAGAGTGTGTAGACACATGTTTGTATTCAAATTAAAAATGAAAAGTGTACCCTGGTTTTTGGTAGTGAGCTTTGTATACTCAATCCATATTAATTTTCTTCCTTCCATTCCCCAACCATGAAGGATAAATGACACTCTTTCTGTATATTAGCTAGGGCTTTATTTGCATGTTTAACATAAAATTAGTCAACAATGGAAACACTCATAATTTCTTTGCAAGTGGAGGGCTCTAATGGGACCCCATCCTCCCAAATTCTAGTGAAGATCTTCTCCAATGAGTCAAGGTGGTACACAAGTGAGAAGTAGGATGCAAGACTAAGAACCTTCATACGTCTATGGTCATGGATGTGCAAAGTCGATCAAACCTTGTTTGGATGGGGTAACTAAAAGGCCTATTTTTTCTCTCACCAGGAAAGTGAGTATTCATAAGAAGAAAAGGAATGAGGTAACTCATAAAAAATAAACTTAATAGAGGGAGTGGTGGAATATAATTCATTTTTAGATGCAATTGAGATAATATGTTGTGTGATATCATGGGTTCTGACACATTCATTTTTGGTGGGGGAATAAAGTAGGATGAAGGAAGTTGATGAAGAGGGTATGAATATGTGTATTGTGGAGGTGGGAAAAATTCCTTTATCTGTGAATTTAAATAACCCTGATGAACTATAACTGATTGAATGTTTGAAGATGTTAAGTTGATGATCACAGTGACATAAGAAAGTTAATGCAAGACATTAAACCAGTTAATGTATTGTATTGTCATTGATGTCAACTTGATATAATATGTATGGTCATGGACATAGTGATAAAAACTTCAAAGAACCGATGAATCAAAGACAATTCTATCAATAATGCATATAATTCAAGTATTCTCAAAGTGACTGTATACACCGACAGAGTGCACATCGATGGACAGAGTAAAAGAGCAAAGTCACAGTGTTACTCGACAAGCAAAATGCACAGCATTACCGATGAGCAAAGTCATAGTGTTTCCTGATGAGAAAAATGCACAGCATTACCGATGAGCAAAGTCATAGTGTTTCCTGATGAGCAAAGCACAGTGTAACCCGACAAATAGAATTACAGTGTTTCCCAACGGACGGAGATCTCAAAGACAACTGAAGTCACACCGATGGAACAGTCAATTATCACCGATGACTAACTAAAGTATTGACCGACAAAACAGAGAGTTCAGATACAAAAAAATGCTTAGCTGTCAAGAGCTAAAAATAGACTTAACTGATACTTATCATTGTTTTAATCGAAAAGATAAAGCTGGAGATAAGTAAAGGATTTAGATCTGCTTTGTCCAGTTGGCAAGAAGATCTCTATGAGATAAAACTAGAGTTTTTCTTTAAATCTAATTGGCAAGAATTGTGGATCACACCAAGATCAAGAAAGCCAAGAAACGGTGAATCATGTCTATAAAGAGAACCTAATTCACTACAAAGGTGGTGAAGAGGAGTGACAAGAGAATAGATGCTGAAGAGATTTTGAAGGAGAAGAAAGTCTTCATTCAAACCTGATCAATCAAGCTAAGGAAAGAGCTAAATTCTGCAGACACCAATGAACAGTGATACAACATCACAGAGCATAACAGTGTGGAGTAAAGGTATTGAATTGATAATATTGATTAGAAAGGTAATGCACTTACAATATATTTGAAAATATGCAATTCTAGTTGTATATGTGAACAAATCAATTTACTATTTTAGTTTAACTATTGAAGTGTCAAGTCTCTTAGCCTAGCAGGACTTAAAAGGCTTTTGTAATTGAGATACATCCCAAGGAGTATCAAAAAGTTTGATCATAGAAAGTAGCATTGGATATGTCTGATACCTATTGACAGGCCAAGTGAGTGTTTGATCAAAGATGGTAGCATTAGATGCCAGATACTAAGTGACAATCTATCTTTTAAATCCTTTAACAAGGTCACACCTAACAGTGTGTTTGTAACTTTTAACAGGGTTGGTTCTTAACCGAGCTCACTTCAAAAGAGTGAAAATTTGGGGTACCGGTCCCAGTGGTTTTTCCCTTAACAGGGTTTCCATGTTAAAAATCCATGTGTTAATGTGTCTATGAGTCATTACTTTATTGTTTTGCATTTCACTTAAGTAAATCTGGATTGATCGGTATACACTAGTAATTTACTGTGTTTCGGTAAATAGAAAGACTGCTTATTAGTAAACATACAGATGAAGGTTTTACAAAGCATTCCGACAAGTAGTAATTTTATATAAGTATTTCAAGGCATTCATCTTATAGGACTGAAGATAACTAGAGACTTAAAAGTGGTAATAAGTTTTTAAGGGTTGATTTAAGGATTAATTTTTGAGGCCATTGATTCACCCCCACTCTCAGTTATTACTAACAATTGGTATCAGAGCTTGTGTGCTTAGAAGGAAGGTTTCAAAACCTAAGCTAAAGATCACAAGATGAACAGACGAGATGTGCCCAAGTTGAACAAAGACAACTTTGCTTCATGGAAAATTAGATTAAGACTCCACTTATCAAGTATTGGAAATGATGTTACTCAATACTTAGATACTAAATATGTGTTGCCCACAAGAGCACCCATAGTTGAACAAATGAGAGAGAAGCATGAGCACAATTGCATGATGATAGAGCTTGCTTCCTCACTCTCTGATGTTGAATTTGAAGATGTCAAATCATGCACAACTGCAAAGAAGATGTGGGACAAATTGAAGCTTGTACATGGTGGTGATAAAAATGTTCTGAGAGCCAAGGCAGAAAGCCTTAGAGGAAAGTTTGATGATCTCAGAATGAAAGAAGGTGAAAACATCACACACTACAGCACAAGAATCAAAGAGGTAGTTAATGCAATCTGAGGAGTTGGAGGTGTACTAGATGAAGATACAATGGTAAGTAAAATTATAAGAACCTTACTGCCTACTTATGCTATTAGAGTATCTTCCATACAAGAAATGAGAGCAGTAGTAAATAGAAATGTTACTCTAGTCAGTTTGATTGGAAGACTGATTTCATTTTAGATGAATAATTTTGGTAATAGTGTCTTACCAAACATAGAGTCTGCATTCAAATCTTCTTTGAGAATAAGTAAATCAAGTCATAAACACACTATGAGAAAAGATAGTGATAGTGAAAGTGAAGTAGAAGATCTTGATGAAATTGAAGCACTTATGACAAGAAGAATGCAGAGAGGCAAAGGTAAATACAAAGGTAAATTACCACTTGTTTATTTTAATTGTAAAGAGACTGGACACTTTGCTGCAAGATGTCCTAACAAAAGAAAAGATGACAGAAGTAATGACAGGTCATTTGAAAAGAAGTTTGACAGAGGTGATTATAGAAGCAACCAACAATCAGAAAGAAGAGATACTTGAGACTACAAGGACAAATGAAAGAAGGCTAGTTACCTAGCTAAATGCAAAGATGAAGATACTGACACCAAATCTAATGAAGACATCGAGATGGTGTTTGTGGCCATAAAAGATGATTTAGATGATGATGTAGAAAGGTATGTAGAAACTGCACTCTTATCTAAAGTTAGTAAAAATGATGTCTGGATCATAGATAGTGGCTGCACTCACCATATGACCAGTGATAAACAATAGTTTGAGAATTTTGAATACTATAATGGTGGTTCAGTAAGAATGGGTAATGACACACCTTGTCCAGTTGAAGGTAAATGAACTATATATAATGTTGAATAACCTGATAAAATGTGAAAATGCTTATTGGGTGAAAGGATTAAATTATAATCTATTGAGTGTTTCTTAATTGAATAATTCAGGTCATAGAGTAGCATTTGAGAATAAGAAGGCAAAGATCTTCAATAAATCAGGAAGTCTGATTGGTACTGGTGAGCAGACAAAAGGTAACTTATTCTATCTGAATGATACTGACACCACTTGCTTAATGGCTAGAAATGAAGACATATGGTTATGGCATAAAAGATTGTCATGTAAACTTTGACAACATGATAAAAATAAGTAGAAAGAGAAATGTAAGAGGTTTACCGACGATGATTAATCTAGACAATATCATGTGGAAAAATTGTCAAAAAGGTAAGATGACAAAGTCTAGTTTCAAAAGAAAAACCCATACATCTGATGCCATTCAAGAATTATTCTATAGTGACCTATGTGGACCCATGAGGACAAAGAGTTATTATGGTGATAGATATTTTATTCTCTTTGTTGATGATTACTCTAGAATGATGACAGTAATATTTCTAAAAGATAAATCTGAAGCATTCAAGATGTTTAAATGGTACAAAGCAATGGTAGAAAAAAAAGTGGTAAAGAATTGAAATGCTTAAGATCAGATAGAGGAGGGGAATTTATTTCAGATGAATTCACTAACTTTTGTAATGAGCATGGAATCAAAAGATAGGTCACTGCACTGAGAACACCATAACAAAAAGGAATTGGTGTAAGAAGTTACAAATCCATTATTGATTGTGCAAGGACACTGATGATAGAGAAAGGCATCACCCAAATATTTTGGAGGGAAGCTGTCAGTACTATTGTTTACGCATTGAATGGAGTACAATTTAAGAAAGACACAAAGAAGACACCTTATGAGCTATGGTATGGTTACACACCCAATGTAAGTTACTTCAAAAAATTTGGTAGTCAATGTTATATCTTAAAAAATGATAGAAATGGAAAACTTGACTCCAAAAGTGATGAAGGAATCTTTCTAGGGTATTCTACCAAGAGAAATGCTTATAAATGTCTCAATAAAGCCTCTAAAAAAATTGTTGAAAGTGCAAATGTAAAGATAGATGAATTTGCAGAGAAGAATGAAAAGGAAAGCACAAAAGAATCAGAGGACTACAACATGTTTGTCTAGAATGAAGAACCTGACACTCTACCCGAGCAACAATGTATAGATCCTAAGCAACATATCATTGCACCCGAGCATCAGGCCACAAATACCGACAATCAGGATATTGCTCAAGATGATGTACCAAGCGATGGAGAACAGAATGAAGGACACATTGATGATCAAGATGATAGACAAAGAATTGAACCTGTACTTTGCAGATATGTCAGAAGGAACTATCTACAAAACTAGATCATCTTAAACAAGAAGGATGGTATGAGAAGCAAGGGTAAGTCTCTAAACACAAGATGTCTTATTTGTGATTTTGAGCCAAAATCTATCAATGCTACACTTGATAATGATGAATCGATTAGTGCTATGAATGAGGAAATTGAGCAGATTGAGAAAAACAAGACATGGACACTTGTACCAAGACTTGATGACAAGAATGTCATCGATACAAAATGGATATTCAGGAATAAACTGAATGAGAATGGAGAAGTCACCAAAAACAAAGCAAGACTAGTATGCAAGGGGTATGCACAAGAAGAAGTGATTGACTATGGAGAGACCTTTGCACCTATTGCTAGGCTAGAAGGAGTGAGAATATTACTTGCTTATGCTACATGTAAAGGATTCAAGGTATACCAAATGGATGTCAAGTCTACATTCCTAAATGTAATACTTGAGGAAGAGGTATACATTGAGCAACTAAAAAGGTTTATTGATCTAGACAAGAGGGACATGGTATGTAGACTACACAAAGCCTTGTATGTATTGAAACAAGCACTTCGAGCCTGGTATGAAAGACTTCATTCCTATCCCATAAGCATTCGATTTGTAAGAACTAGTGAAAACGGTAATCTTTATTTGAAGGAAGATACAGATGCTAACATTTTGATTGCTAAGATATTTGTTGATGACATCATATTTGGAGGCAATGATATGCTATGAAAATCATTTGCAAATGAAATGAGCAAAGAGTTTGAGATGTCTATGTTTGGAGAGATCAAGTTATTTCTTGGTCTACAGATCATGCAACAAGATGAAGGTATTTTCATTACACAATCCAAATACATCAAGGAAGGGCTGAGAATATTCAAGATGGAAGATTCCAAACCAGTTGGAACACCAATGGAAACTAGATGTAAGCTGACAAAGGAGGACAAGTCATCAGAGGTAAATCAGACTTTGTAAAGATCAATGGTTGGAAAGCTCATGTATGGTGTATATACTAGACTAGATATTGCACATGCAGCAGGAATAGTTGCAAGATTTTTTGCTAATCCCAGGGAATCACATATGACTACTATGAAAAAAATCCTAAGATATCTGAAGAATACCAATGAATATGGCTTATGGTATAGAAGAGAAGGAAAATTTGAACTTAAGGTCTTTACCAACGCTGATTGGGCTAGAAATATTGATGACCAAAATTGCACAACTGAAGGAGCATTCTTTATGGGTGACAGAGTTGTCACATGGATCAACAAGAAGTAATGATGCATCTCTCAGTCTAGTGCAGAAGCTGAGTATGTTGTTGCTACTGCAAACTGCTCAAATATTGCATGGATCAAACAGTTACTGGAAGGTATGCATATGCAAATTCTTGAACCGGTAATTATCTATTGTGATAATACCAGTGCAATAAACATTTCCAAGAATTGAGTCATGCATGCTAAGATAAAGCATATTTCCATCAAGTATCATTATTTGAGAGAACAAGTTCAAGCAAAGGAGGTGATACTTGAGTATGTGCAATCTAAGGAACAATTAGCCGATATCTTCACCAAGCCACTGTCCAAGGATGCATTTGAATACTTGAGAAAGAGACTAGGGGTCAAACCCTTATCTATTGGTCAGTAAAATGACTAGAAGGCTACATCAACCTATATATTATCAAAATATCATTCATGTTGATGAAAGCAAAGAGATGGACTTCAAAGATAAATCTATACACAACAAGGTATTTATCTACTCTAAGAACCAGATTTGTTGTATTACTGATGGATTGGGAAATTCAAGGAGTATATTAAGGAGAGAAAATATTTGTTTGGAATTACTGTCAAAAATATTTGTTTGACATTACTATCAAAAATATTTATTTGGCATTGCTGTCAAAGGGAGAGATTATATCCATTATCACATCAAGGTATCACATCAAGGAGATATTATATATCTAGGAGAGATTATACATTAGGGAGAGATTATATCAAAAGAGATTATATCCATCACATTTATCCAAAGGGAGAGATGTAACCAGAAAGGGAGAGTACATACAAAGGGAAAGAATTGCTGACAAGAGACATCAAAGAAAAGAGAATAGTGAAAGGGAGAGAGTTTGACATAGGAGAAGAACCCATCACATCAGAAAAAGAAAGATTCTACATCTATTGAGTAAAGGGATTGAAGACAGAGAGAAAGTTGCAAGAATTAAATCTAAGTTAAATGAACTTACAGAGGACCAGATATTTGTATCGGTTATAGTACATAAGATTGGCAGTTTGATGAACTTTAACTATTATATTTCATATTGTATTAGTTATAATATAGTGTGATAATGTAGTGAGTTTCCATCAATGCCAAAGGGAGAGATTGATGAACTATAACTGATTGAATGTTTGAAGATGTTAAGTTGATGATCACAGTGACATAAGAAAGTTAATTCAAGACATTAAATCAGTTAATATATTGTATTGTCATTGATGACAACTTGATTTAATCTGTATGGTCATGAAAATATTGTTAAAGAATTCAAAGAATCAATGAATCAAAGGCTATGTTATTAGTAATGCATATAAGTCAAGTATTCTCAAAGTGATTGTATACACCGATAGAGTGCACACCGACGGACAGAGTAAAAGAGCAAATTCAGAGTGTTACTTGATGAGAAAAATGTACAACATTACCAAAGAGAAAAATCACAGTGTTTCCCAATGAGAAAAATGCACAACATTACCGACGAGAAAATTCACAGTGTTTCCCGACGAGAAAAGCACAGTGTAACTCGATGGACAAAATTACACTGTTGACTAATCGACAAAGATCCTGAAGACAGCTGAACTCACACTGATGGAACAGTCAGTTATCACCGAAGACTAACTAAATTATTGACCAAAATAACAAAGAGTTCATAAATGACAAAATTCTTAGCTGTCAAGAGATAAAAAGAGACTTAACTAATACTTATCATTTTTTAATCGACAAGATAAAGTTGGAGATAAGTAAAGGATTTAAAGTTTCTTTGTCCAATTGGCAAGAAGATCTCTATGAGATAAAATTGGAGTTTTTTTAAAAATCTAATTGGCGAGAACTGTGGATCACGCCAAGATCAAGAAAGCCAAGAAATGACGAATCATTTCTATAAAGAGACAACCTAATTCACTACGAAGGTGGTGAAGGGGAGTGACAAGAGAATAGATGCTGAAGAGATTTTGAAGAAGAAGAAATTCTTCTTTCAGACCTGATCAATCAAGCTAAGGAAAGAGCTAAATTCTACAGACACTGACGAATAGTGATACAACATCACAAAGCATAACAATGTGGAGCAAAGGTATTGAATTGATAATATTGATCAAAAAGGTAATGGACTTATAGTAGATCAGAAAAATCTGCAATTCTAGTTGTATATGTGAATAGATCAATTTATTGTTCTAGTTTAACCATTGAAGCATCAATTCTCTTAACCGAGCAGGACTTAAAAGTCTTTTGTAATTGAGATACATCCCAAGGAGTATCAAAAAGTTTGATCATAGAAAGTAGCATTGGATATGCCTGATACCTATTGATAGGCCAAGTGAGTGCTTGATCAAGGATGGTAGCATTAGATGCCAGATACTAAGTGACAAACTATCTTTTAAATCCTCTAACAAGGTCACACCTAACATTGTGTTTGTAACCTTTAACAAGGCTGGCTATTAACCGAGCTCACTTCAGAAGAGTGAAAATTTGGGCTACTGGTCCCAGTGGTTTTTCCCTTAACAGGGTTTCCATGTTAAAAATCCATATGTTAATGTGTCTATGAGTCATTACTTTATTGTTTTGCATTTCACTTAAGTAAATCTGGATTGATCGGTAAACACTAGTTATTTACTGTGTTTCCATAAATAGAAAGACTGCTTATTGGTAAACATATAGAAGAAGGTTTTACAAAGCATTCCAACAAGTAGTAATTTGATATAAGTATTTCAAGGAATTCATCTTATAGGACTGAAGATAAATAAAGACTTAAAAGTGGTAATAAGTTTTGAAGGGTTGATTTAAGGATTAATTTTTGAGGCCACTGATTCACCCCCCCCCCACCTCTCAATTATTACTAACAAACCCATCATGGTATATGTTAATGCCTATTATCTTTCACAATTTTTTGATAAACATAAAGTCTTTCCATTAGTATGAAATGAGAAAACAAGTTGTATGAACTATCAGTTACACTACACCGAAAGTGAAGTTTTCAATTCAAACCAAAAATGCTAAGCAAGGAGGAAACCGACGACACAGTTTTGTAGTGTTAAATGGAAGTGCAAACCAAAGATGGTAAAGTGGAACCTGAGAAAGGAACCTAATGAGAAAACATAGTTCAAACCAAAAGAAAAAACACAGTGCAACCCGAAAGACAGTCAAACTAATTTCAGAGAAAATCGAGCATCAAACATCGAAAGTCAGTTACATCCCAGAAAAAGTGGATCTAACTTCCACGTTAGATAAAAGACTCATATTCTATCTATAGAGTTTTTTTTATAAAACCATTACTTAAGAGAAAAGAAACATTATTGTAATTGTTTTAATCAATCTAACTAATTGAAAACATGCAGGCTAGGAGATCAAGGTCAAGTTGTAAACCTGTGATCATATAGTTAGTTTTGTTATATGTGAAACTTAATTAGGTCAATCTATCATATAGATAGATGTTGTAATCTTTCAATATGAGAGATGAGAGGATGAATGTAGCCAACAAGCACATCTTTGGATCAGACTAAGAGTTTCAAGAAGCAGAACAACAAAAGATGAAATTGGTTATCAAGAATGAAGAACAAAGGCTACCGAGCAACAAAGGTATTAATCAATCACAATAGGTGATACATTTATACATGTGAATTATAATGGCTCTGTAATCAGGAATAGTTAGATATCATACACTCAGTTCAATGATTATTTTTGTCTGCATTCTAACAAGTGTAGCAAATAGAAGAAATCCTTTCAAGGAAGGTGGATTTAACACTCCTATTGTAAATCTCTTAACCAAGCGCACACTAAACAATGTTGCTAAAGATCTTAATAGAGTAGATCTTAACCGATCTCCACATAATACTCCTAACATGGTAGATCATCAGAAGTGATCAAATTGTAAGCCTTAACCAACCCCTTCTAATCTGTAGATAGTGAAGATTTTGTGGGTGCCATCCCCACCAGATTTTTTACCTTCTAACAGGGGTTTTTTGCGATATCATATCATGTGTTATGAGTCAATTACTTTCATAAATGTTTCTATGAATGTTTACATGTTTGGTTAAGTTAAAGAATTGATATGTCTTACACGAAGATAGTATAGAACAGATGGCTGGATAAACAATTGATTACATAAATGTTAAAGGATAAAAGAGATAAAAGTTTTAGAGGTACTGATTTACCTCTCCCCTCTTAGTACACACTTCCCATTATTTCCAACAATTGGTATGAGAGCTAGAACTCTTATTTGGAAAGATTAAAGACTTAAGAGAAAAGATCATACAATGGAGAAGTATAGACCCGAAAAAAGTATTGAGAATTAGAAGCTAGAAATTCAGATCTTCTATGATATGTATAAAGAAGCAAGAATCAAGATGAGATAGTTGTTAGATGAAAGAAAGAATTTGGATTCTCTCTGTAATGAGACATATTACCAAGAAGAAGAGATACCAGATCTATTTGAGTCTTCAGAATCTACTACGAGCAAAGCATCAGATACATTAGAACAAATTTCATCACAAGCTTAAATAAAATCAATCAACATCTGGCTGAATAAGTAAAATCTCTGCAAATTGGTCAAGAGACACGGATGGTAAGAATTATTGATGTTATGAACAATACTAGACAAGATGAGGAAGAGAGAACACTAGCTATTGATGATAGAAGGAAGATTACTGTAAAGCTACAAGAGAAAGAGTCTGAAATATAGAGACTTACAGAACATCATCATCAGATTATTCTTATGAGTCAAGAGGCAAACATAATGAAATTTGAACTCATTGAAAGAATAGAAGGTATCGGTGAGCTAAGGGAAGAAAATGAAAATCTGAAACAAGAACTCAAAATTCAGCAGTAGCATAATGAGATAATCAAAAAGGTTGAAGAAAATAATAAAAGAATGGATGATTTTCTTGATGGACAAAGAAGAGCCAACAACAACACCAGACTAGGCTATACGGAGAATGGAGAATCACCTAAACAAGATGATCCAAAGAATGTCTATGCAAATCTAATACTAAGAAAGATGGCATGTAATCACTGTGGAAAGCAAGGCCACACATCAAACGTATGCAAGAGAAAAATGAAAGGTATTCCTAAATCTACATCTTCATTCATAGGAATTTGTTATAAATGTAACAAGAAAGGACATAAAGCATATGAATCTAAGTCTGAGATGAAAAAACCAAAGAAGAAAACCTACATGGACAAATATTGTCCTACTTGCAAAATGCATCGGCACACTACTCTTAAATGATGGAAGAAGAAAAAGAAAGCATGGAAGCCTAAAGGTAAAGCATCTGCCTATCAACTGAATAGAGTCGGTAACCAGTATATATGGGATTACAACACTTTGGAAAATTGTACAACATGTGGAAGATTTGGTCATATTGCTGCAAATTGTATGAGACAATGGACAAGAAAGCCTAGAGGATGGACTAACCACGGAATGACATGTTTACACTGTCATAAAGTTAGTCATCTCAAGAAAGACTGCAGAGACCAAATGATAGAGACCAGTACCTTTTCCAATGGAAACACCATTGAAGACATCAGGAAGATGAGAAACAAAATGTGGAGGAAAAATAGAAGTAACAATGAAGCTAGACTGAACAATATAATTGGTGACACCCTATCCAATGGATTTGGTGACATCACAACCTAAGCATAGCAAGTAAGTATGGAACTGCATTACACCAAGTTATATTTTTCATCAGTTCCAATCATACATAGTTGAAATGCCAAATTAGCATGATTATAGATGCACTATGGTATTACTTGTAAACTTTTGTGAAAACTATTTCATCGGTTAATACATACCAAAATACATCGGTATACATTCAAAGCTGAATTGTCTGCAGTTACCGAGAATCATCGGTTAACATGTAAAATCTTAAATTGCTAGTGTAAATTGAGATCGGTTGGTATTCATGTGAGATGAAAAAGTAGTCTTCTCCATACACTGAAACCCGTCGGTGAAAGTAACAAGTTAGACGACTGCCCCGAAGCATCGCATTATCACCAAGAGGGAAGTTAGTGTCTCAATCGATGAATCCGTCTTCACACACTGAGGACTGGTTGAGCATTAATGACTCAACCTAGGGAAAATTCTATAAATAGACGACGGAAGGGTTTCATTTCTCACCAGCAATTTGAGCAAAGTGACTAGAGAGAAACCAGAGCTAGAAGCGATAGCATTGCAAAGTGAATCCAACTCGATTCAAAGCACTCCAAGTAGATCAATTATAGCTACATAGGTTAAATTAAGTACCAAGCATAACCAATAACTATGTTTTTCATTTACAAAAAGCCCTAATTTCATAAACAATGGCCACGACATCAAGAACCACAAAGCAGAAGAGCATCAAGAAGGATAAGGTCAAACTTGTAAAAAAATATACCTGTGTAGAACTACATTATAAGATATGCCCAGAGGTTGCATCACAACCCGACAATGCTGGAGCATTCTCACGAATACCAGCTACAATTTTGCCCATCAAAGACGTGCGAGCATACATACACTGTAAAATTGCAAAAATTGATGACCTAGAGGTTGAACAAGCTTTGAAGAAGCTATGCAAAGATGATGGCACTATTAAAGATGAGCACAAACACATTGAAATTAAAGGGATCACAAATGACCTATGGTTCCCGAAAGAGTTTAAGACCGAGTGGATTTGGTTAGTATTGAGAAGGATCCACAACCATAAGTTATGGATTGATGAGCCTAAACCGATAACACACGATGTTATTCATGTAGTCACTGGTTATCCAATAACTGATAAGGTAAAGGCATTGAAGCACCCACCCAAGGCTGACATTGAGAAGAATATAGGAGCTAAGTGTGATGGAAGAGGACTTAAGGTATCCATTATCACAAATGATGAACTAAAATTTGGAGCATGTGTCTTAGGATACAAGTTCTTTCAGGAAAGCAAGATAAACAACATTGCATCTGGAGAAGTGGATACAACCTACAAGGTTGTCAAAAAGGGAACTCAGTTGGTTCTAATAGAACTTCTACTCAAGAAGCTAGAAGAGAACCTAAAGACAATAAAAAATGCAAAATCAAATTCATGAAAGTTTGGTTCGCTTATCATGTGCATATTCTTCTACTTCCAAGAATCTTTTTCATCAATAGGAAATGTGAAATGGGATACAACAAGATGAGTCACCATACAGATTAGTGAGTTTATAAAATCACTAGGAGATAATTTTAAGTCACTAATGGATCAATACTTTGCTGGATTCTAGGAGAGAATGCAGAAAAGAGTAAGGATCCCTGAGCAATTAATTAAGAAATTCAAGACTGATATATATTTCATGGTAGACACAGACTTTACATACATCAAGCCTACTGTACCAAGAACAACATGGCTACAACCACTTGACTATAAAGTGAATATAGATCAAGCATCCAATATAATTGATGCACTAATAAATGAGCTATTAGATAAAACACAACCCAAGTTTGACACTTATGAAGAAGCCAAAGAAAGAATCAAAATTGGCTTGGTTGTAAAGAAGATTGATAGGAAGAGGGATCAAATGGTCAAGAACTTGAACAAAAGGTTGTCAGTTATAGAAGAAGAAACTGAACAAAAAGAAGAAACTGAGGGGCAGTCACCCATCAGTGAAGCTGAGAAGGAAAGTGACTCTGAGTCTACAGAGTCAGATACACCATTACCTTCACCAGATAAGAAGCCTAGAACTATAGTTGCTACAAGGATAAGAAGTCAAATAGCTAAGGAGACATAGTCCTTCACCATTGAAGAAAGGTCAAGTAAGGACCTCTAAAAGGAAAAATGAAACACAGAAAAGAGGGCCAACAAAAAGAAGAAAGTTCATTAGAACTAAGGAGGACATTGAGGACACCGAACATGATGAAGCTGTCCAAATGGAAAAGAATAAAATACCTGAAATAGTTGATGAAGTGTGTGCCTTAATTATCAAAATAGGTACAGTAAATAGTAGGAAGATCAAAAAATGGTTAACATTGGATCCCTTGGATCGAAATAAGATTGAGGAGGCAATCATCAAGATGATGTGAATATTCAAATACCTCCCAATACAGCTGGCAGACAATATGCCTAAGGAACTTCAAGATAGGATATCGGCAAGATGGAGATTTGCCTTGCACTCTGAGAAAGAAATCAAGGAAAGAGCCCTAGTATCAGTCATGCCTCCCAAATAAAAAATGGAGGAGATCAAAGAAATGATGAAAATTCATTCCAAAAGGTTCTCACCAAAGTTGAGAGCCTACCAAGTGCTTAAAAGACATCTATGGACCTAGACAGAAAGGGTGAAGATGAATGGAGAAAAATACTTGATATTCCTAAAAAGGATACAAGTCCCAAGCCACAAAGAGCTCTTACAAAGAATCAAGAGACCAAGGATGATCAGGCAAATCAGAGCACTTAACCAATTACCATCACTGTTATAGAATTAGAAAAAGAGGAATTGGACACTACAAGAAACAATAATATGGATGTTGCAGATGAGACATGGTCAGACACTACTATGACCAACACTGTGGACAATATAATTAATGACATCACCGATGATCCTACAGATGAAATTCAGAGAGATGAAGATGTCACTGTTGCCAAGGACCAGACCAAAAATCATGACACTATAATTGATGATGTATAGGTACACATACCGGGCCAAATACCACTATTGGTTCATTCAATCAATATTATCTCACAAAAGGAGAAGACCCCCGAGCCTGATGCAAGCATACCCAAGGACAAGGGTAATGAAGAGAAAAAAGACACAAGTGATGAAAATAAGGACACTACCAATGAAAAAATGTCATCGATGGAGAAAAGAAACATGGAGATACCACCAAGAAAGATGCACAAATAAAAGATGTTGATGAAGTGCAAAAAGAGAAGGATGAGCAAGCAAAGACATTTGATACCACGCCAAAGGAGACTAAAGGTGAAGCTATAGACACACCAAAGGTTGACAAGGAGATGTCCTCAGACAACTAATAGGAAAATACTGAGCAGCAAGAGAAAGGTACAACTCCTCAAAAGCCATCTAGTAGCACATCAGACCAAGCTGAAAAGATGGCTAAGGTTATGCATACAGGTGGAACACAAAAGAAGAAGAAGAAAAAATAAAGAAGAACAAGTTAGAAGTCACATTAGATGAGATTATTAAAATATATAAATGTGACCCAACATCATTAGAGTTTGAATCTCTCCAAGAGTATGAAGAAATCTGCCAAAGGAAAGCTTTGCAAGAAAACCTTAAGAAGCAACACCGAGATTTATTGGTTCTAGAGAACACAAGGGACATCTTGAGTCAAATTGTACCTAACATAGATGTTGATAACAATGCCCCCATTCTAGAACAACTTGCCATCCTCACCAAAGAAATCACAACGCAAAATTTTGATGCAGGAAAGGTAATTAAGGAGCGAGCAGAGAAGAAAATTCAAAAATAAATTGATAGAAAAGATCAGCCAGGAAGTGGGAGAGAATAAGGTGGGTGTGTGCACCAAGTTGTGGACCAAAAAAGTGGACACAACTTTAAAAAACTTTTAAATTTTCAATAACCCAATCAGGTTATTGAAAATTTGAAATCATTCTAGGCTTGGTAAACCAAGCCTAGAATATATTATAAAAAATTGTGTGCGCCTCAAAACCCAATTGGGTTATGAGGAATTTATCATAAAGTGATCAAGTTATGAGACTCATTGAGTTTATAATAATCTGATCAGGTTATGAGATATTTCTCATAACCTAATCGGGTTATGAGAAATATATCAAAAATAGAACTGCCCACGGCTTAGGCCATTTTTTAACGCCTAAACCGCGGAGCAGAAGTGTGGAGGAGGGTAAACAGTAGAAAAACCCGATCGTGCTTTGAACAAAACATGATTTAATAGAGATTTTCAACCAATGACACCCTGTAACAAAGGTAAGTTTGTTTGTTTTTGTTGTTTTTGTTTTTTTTTGCAATTGGAATCAAATTAGGTTATTTTATTGATTTTTTGTTTTCTTTTATTAATTTCATTCCAAATTCATCAAACAACCCAAAAAGATGAAAAAAAAATGAAAGACCACCCCCCATAGAAGCACCATCATCACCACCTCCAAACCCTCAACAACCCTCACCACCCATAATGTAATACCTACCCCTTTGTCTGTCTGCCTGTGTCAGTTTCTGATCTCTTTTAAACCATAGTATGTATGTGTTAGCTCTTTCGGGTGATTTTTTAAGGATATTCATGCGTTGCTTTTCAGTATGTTATTGATCCATTATTATCATGTTGTATCTTTTGTATATATGTGATTTAGGGTTATCTAATGACGCTTATGTATATGTTAGGATTTCATTTCGGTTATGGTTTCTGACAATACTGACCTTAGATTTATATGCACATGAATCATTGTATGTTTTCATTACTGTTTGATGTGCTTGGTATGGTATGGGATAGAGTCATAGTTACTTGCTTCGGCGAGATCCACACGATAACCTAGTGTCAACTATTGTTTGTTATATGATATATGCATGTATGTTTGTCTTTGTGAGGACAGGTTTGCAGGTATTGGGCTACGTCTTCCCTGAATTGGCAGGACTGAGCATGCCCTATCACATTAATCTCAATGGTAAGAGAGGGGAGATAGTTTTAAGGTCCAAATCCTATCCTAAACCAAATTGTCCTAAGTTAGGGGACAAGTATCTATTTTGACTACCCTAACCGAATTCATATAGTTGATAGGAATTCGTGTATCCCTTTCCTTGATCATGTTTGATTTTGCATGTTTTCAGTTTCAGGTGCTTGATGTGATTATGTGGGTGTTAAATCATGTTATTTATTTAATTGAAAATTATTGCAATTAATTATTAAATATAGGGTATTTAATTAATTGAAAATTAAATTAAATACCTATGTTTA